>KZ061553.1:221576-250266 GCA_002091835.1 Anopheles maculatus
TCCGGGCCCGGTACCGTGTAAATGGCATCGTAATCGTACACCTGACACACGACCGTTAGTGGTGTGGTCGGTGTGGTTGGCGTCGAAGGCAGCGGACAGGTGCACACTAATCCGATCTCACCACCGGCGCTGGTGGTGGACTCTCGGCGGAGCTCCACCGAACAGGCGGACGAGGAAGAATTCGTTATGCTACCATGGCGCGAGGAACTTGTCGTCGTTGTGCCACCTTCGTTGTGGCTGTGGCTAGAGGAACGTGTTCGTGGCCGATGGTCATCTCCAACCAACGATGGGAAGCGTTTGTTATTATCTTCCACTGGTGCTGGGGTTGGTGGACCGGATTCATCATCCGACGAGTCCGGACCTTTTAATACGTCCCGGGCAGACAACGAATGGCGAACGATAATAGCAATAACGAGCATGACATCGGGTGTTGGGAGTGATTATTTGTGTGCAGAAATGGGTATTGAATACAGGGTATGTTGGAATAGGCAAAGGGGTAAGTACCAAATAGGGAATTTTTAGGGAGCAAAAGAACCGATGACGAGATAGAACAGAACAGAAAGTAAGAAAATAGTACTGGGAACGGATTAAATTCATGCAATCGATTGTCTATAGATGTTCTTTTACGATTTAAAAGATACTACAGTAAACGTGGTCACTATAAAAGGCTGCTCCATGGCCAGAGTGGTTGAGGTTCCCCGTTTGCTAACACGAACGGGAATCTCTTTTTGTGAACTGTTTGTCACATATCCTAGACTGACTACATCTAGCTTATTTATTTATTTATTGATCCATTATTACGGCATGGTGCCGTATTGTCATCTAGCTACATCTAGCTTTTCAGATGAATAACTATTCTGGAAAGCCTTTAATGACTTCAATCTGAATTGATTTATAAAAATCCAGCCTCGAATTAATTGCAACCACAATTTCCAACTGATATTGTAGCAGCTTTGAACGACAATTGATAGAGAATGATTAATTTTTGCTTGCTGCGCTTTGTTTAAACACCTGTCTCTATTCTACTTCCCAGTGTTTAGCGGAAAACAGATTTGCTTTCCCACCAACGCAATATCGGTTTGCAAGGGTAATGGGGTAAGACAGCCAACAACTTCCGAAAAATAATAAAACAAGCACCGCTCTTTCCAGCGTTTACTCACTGTTGTTGGCCTGCAAGTTCTCGTACAGCTTGTCGCGCTGATCCTCCAGCACGTCGCCCAAGTAGGCGGCGATCTTGCGCGTCGTCTGCTCGACGTAACCGTCCAGCTTGCCTAAATCATCCGACAGACCGACCAACTGATCGAGGGTTCCCACCTAAAAACAACGGAAAGGATGTGAATAACGTGCATGTTTCTTTGGCCGAACTCCAATTGCATACCTTCAGGTAACAACGGAAAGGATGTGAATAACATGCATGTTTCTTTGGCCGAGCTCCAATATGCATACCTTCAGGTCGGGAATGTGAAACTTAAAGTTTTCACACAGATTGTTCTGCTTGCTGGTAACATTGTTCATCGTTTCCCAGGTCTGCTGGCAGGTCTTGTCGCCCGGTGCGGATATCAACCAGTACTCGCTCATTGTGGACATTTTGCCTGGCTGGAACCTGCAACCGTTAATGAAGGATCGATTAGAACGAGCCTCTGTATGACCACAATTTCAATGTTTAATTCACTCTCGCTGCACAACCAAGAGCCCAGTGCCATTCCCTTGACATTCGCATGATGTTCCCAAGATTGATTTGTTTTGAATCGATGACACTAAAATCGATAACACACCGATGCGTAACGATCCTGTGTGCGGTAGACGGTTTCAGGACATCCGTTTGTATCCTTTGCGTGGTAAGCGGTGGCCACTTATGCAATGGTTCTGCGCCTTCACTTATTTAGCAGCGGTTATGCTACCTGCAGGGAACAATCTAAGTAACCCGCCAACGAAGGAAAGAAATGAAGCATGCAGATTACCGCACGCACGAGCGAGACAGGGTGCTTGCGAAGCGAAAAAATGGTCAGCTGTTTTGAACTGATAAGTCACATGACATCTACCTTTTTCTCTAGCTCGGATTGCACAAAACCTTCGTGGACCACTATTTTTCTGTCTATTTTGGAATGCTTTCTCGAGGTAGGCAAGGATGTTTGTTTTAGCCTGCCACTACACCTCAGTTTTCCATCACTTTCAGCAGGTCTTCGCGTGTCCAACCCTCAGTTCGCTCTCAGTGTGAGGGCCAGCGTACAAACATTATCGATTTTCGTTACGCCTTACGGAATCAATATTCTCTCTCGGTGCTTCTATCGTGGATGCAGCAATAAAACCACCTAAAAACACAACTTCACACACAACGCAGCTTTCCTCACCGAAGAAAAATTGTCCTTTTCCACCACGGTAACCATTGTCGTGCACCTGCATCGGGAAAAACTCACCCTTTTCAATGCACTAACTGTTCACCCTCGGGGACTCGGTGCTCGCTTGTGTACAACGGCGACGGTGGTCGATGATGGTCCCGGAATGTAGCAACCGTACAGATTCTACTGTCCCACGGCGCGGTCGATGGTCGATGGGCAACAACTCCGGGAAAGCGCACGGAAAATCGCTATCGAACGCAGGCAGCTCTCAGGCAAGAACACCAACGGCACCAGATCTTCTCTTCACCACCATTACAGTATTCACGTGATTGCTTTCGGAGCGATACGGTTGTGTGGGAGAGTTTTCTGCGACGTTTCGCTACACAGCGAACGTGTTTTGCTGTAGTGTTGGTGGTTGGAAATCGTTTGGAACTGTCAAATCGGACTGCTGTCCTGCTTGCGCAATTGGAAAACCGCGGACATATGCCGTTTCACTCGGGTCTGTTTTGATTCAAACGAACGTCAAAGAGGGTTGCTTGAAAATATTACACCGATAAGAATTTTCTTGGTAGTTTGTTTACGTTTGCATGGGAAGAAAATACAGGGTGTTCATCGACTAGTAAAGGAAATGAGTCGTTTTTTAGCTCTTGCTTAAGATAAATTCGTGTATTTTTCTAGCTTACCAATATATTAGTAGTATAATTGTTCAAGGTGCAACACAATTGCCTTCACTTTTAGTTCTTAACCACGTTGATCGTCGATATATCAAGTAAGTCAATTTAGAAATTGTAGCTAGCCAAAATTTCAACGAAAAAGGCGACGATGATGCTACAAGAAATCTTGCCTAAACATGAGCTTAGTCCCAAAAGGGGTTTGGAGAGCGCATTTCTGGCTTCCTTGACAAAGCTGACGAGGCGAATTAATGTCGGCCCTTTATTGGCAAAAACTATCTATTAATTAATTGCTTCCTGCTATTCCTTTCAGGACTATCACTCCTTAACGATGATCCCATAACATATTTCACGCTTTGATCACCTATCGCCTCCATTATACATAAAAACATGGTAATAAACAAAAGCAATTAACATGATCACTTCTCATCATGAAGTTAAATTACCTGAACTTATGTTTTAATGCATCCAAACACGTTCATTAGTTTGGATCGTTTGGCCTTGAATTGTTCATCACCCAGCTAGGCTATAAAAACGTGTTCACGGTAGGAAATTAAAGCAATGTTACACCTAATTGTGAGTCGAGCCCTCACAAGATCAAGATACAAACGATAATCATGATCATACGCATGACACCGTTTGGCTTGGAGCCTCCTCTTATCGTTTGCTCAATAAACAGGCGCGCAATAAATTTTAAATTTGTTAGGAAATGCTGGATCGACAAAGGCGCCACGCACTTGTTGACCAATCGGGCAAGTGCACTCGGAGCACTAGTGAGAAAATTTGGGTCATCAAAATAAACTCAACACTTCTCGAACGACCGACCTGCATGATGACGGCGGGGGTCGTTGTTCTGGGTGTCCTGCCAGGCATTTTATGGTCTCGAGTACCCCGGAGTCAACAATGAACGGTGAACATGAAATTGATAAAACCGACAAACCTATCTTAATGGGTCAGATTAAGGGGTAGGTCACATTAGTTCTGGTTATAAAATGTCACTAGCCAAGCACTGGGAATGCTAGTCGGTAGGTAGCGTTGGTACGGTGTCTCTATTAACAAGAAAACGATGTTCAGTGTTAAGATCCAGCTAATATGGCTAGGAGTGCTGATCCTTGGCTGTTGTGCGGTGGGAGTTTATGGGCTGGACAATGGTCTAGCACGAAAACCACCGATGGGATGGATGAGTTGGGAAAGGTATCGGTGTATAACGGATTGCAAAAAGTATCCAGATGACTGTATCAGTGAGCAACTGTTTAAGCGAATGGCCGATCTGATGGTATCGGAAGGTTACCGGGACGCTGGTTATGAGTACGTCAACATCGACGACTGCTGGATGGCGGACGAGCGAGATGAGGATGGTGTACTGCAACCGAACAAAGAGCGATTCCCCAACGGAATTAAACATCTAGCTGACTATGTAAGTCTCCCGAGCCATTTGAATTCCCTTTCGAGATCGAGATTGATGTGCATTCCTGTCTAGATCCACGAAAGAGGACTAAAGTTTGGTATCTATCAAGACATTGGCACGAAAACTTGTGCCGGTTATCCCGGCATGATGGGTTACTTCAAGCTAGACGCACAAACGTTTGCGGATTGGGACGTTGACTTCATCAAGATTGATGGTTGTTACGCCGATGTGGAGCTGATGGTGAATGGTAAGAAAGAAACGGAGCATCAAAAAAAAGCGCGTGGTTCACTTTCTCCTTAAACTGTATTAAATCCCCTTCGTGCAGATTACATCAAGTTTGGTGAATTTATGAACAAAACGGGCCGCCCCATACTGTACTCCTGTTCGTGGCCCGCTTACCAAGAGTACGATGGTATCATCGTAAGTGTAGCTATTGAATTTCAAACCGCGACCGTTTGTTGCAATAAATTGCTGATCTTTCACTTTACCGTCCTGCAGCCCGATTACGAGCAGCTAAAGGAAACGTGTAACATGTGGCGCAACTGGGGAGACATTGAGGATTCGCATCAGTCGGTGGTCGAGATAACGAAATACTTTTCCGATCATCAGAACCGGATCGTTCCACATTCTGGACCGGGCCATTGGAATGATCCCGATACGGTAGGGCAGTTTTATGTGTAGCTAAGCTAATGCGTTTGGCTAGAATTTAGAATCACAATCTACAATCTTCCTATTCATACAGCTTGTTCTGGGAAACTATGGTTTAAGTTACGATCAGAGCAAATCTCAGTTGGCCGTATGGGCTGTGCTAGCAGCTCCGTTTCTTATATCGAACGATCTGGCCAAGGTTACACCGGACGTGAAAGAGCTACTGCTTAACAAAGCCATCATAAAGGTTGATCAGGATCCTTTAGGTATTCAGGGGAGACTGGTGAAAACTATCAACAAGATAGAGGTAAGCGTGCTGAACCTTGTCGGCAAACAAAACAAACTTACCATACTGCAATCGTTACTCTTCTATTGCAAAGATCTGGAAACGTCCCATCTTGCCCAGGGTGGGTCATGAGCTGACGCAAGCAGTTGCATTCGTTTCACGTCGTGCTGACGGTGCACCGTACAGCGTGGCCGTGATGCTGCGGGAAGATATCGGTCTAAGCAACAGCACCAACATCAAGGGCTACAAAGTTTACGTAAGTGTAATGGAAATCATTCCCTCCCCTAAAAAGCCCCAGCTTCCATACGTTGTTAATATGTATCTGCATGGTGTGTTACAGGATCTTTTCGAGCCAAAGGCGACTCCGTTCCTACTACGCGCCGGCACCACCTTTGAGACGAGGGTCAACCCATCCGGGGCAAATTTTTACCGCTTTGTACCACAGTACGGAACGGATTTTATCAACTTCTAAGAGTTGCAATTAAGTGGTAGCGTTAGGTATGAAAGACTGAATGAATACACCAGACCCCAGACTAGCGAGAAAGGCCTGAGAAGCAGTAGCAGCTTGAGGTGTGTGCACTTGAAAATATAAACAGAAGCCGTCGCGACTAGCGAACCCCTACTCCTTGCGTTCCTCTCTTATTTCCGATTAAATGGCGTACAGTTCCTCCCTTCTTCTATCCAGAAATCTTCCAGGGCCAAGGTTATGGCGAAGAACGCAATTCGTTTTTGTGCCACTTTTGTGCGGGCGATGAGTCTGCGTATGCCCGTACACTCGCATTGGCATCGCTGGCATCGATTTGCGCGGCCAGATACACAGCCGGACGTTCACATCACGGTAACGGTGGTCCTCGGTCTCGCTCACTCGCATGTTTGGCGGTAGCGGTAAAACTGCATAAATTAAACCATTCGCGCACAACGTTCGCTGTGCTTTCACTGTACCATCGGAAACGTTTGCGTGCGCGGCGGAATTCTTCGAATGGTTGGAGGAACGGTCCTGCGTGAGAATGAGGGAGGTGATGCAGAAGCCGAAAGTAGTTAAATCGCATTACACAGAAACACTCATAAACATTAGCCACGTGAAGTCATGCTAGCAACAGAAGTGGTAACCGCGTGTAACTGACGTGGTACAGACTTCTCGTGGCTTTTGAGTTCTCGGCTAGCTCCAAACTTCCGTTGTTTGTGCAGGGAAAGAATATGGTACCAATACAAGCAAATTATTGGTATTGGATTTGCTGTAGCTGACGGGCCTTGATGCAGCGGTTTTCTGTTAACGATCATCTGCCACCCATTGGTTTAGCATAGTCGTGAACTATGATACGTTTGGTGACAGCATCCGTACCGGTCAATCCCATCCCATCCCAGACAGGGCGTGTTCAAATTTTTGTTGTACAAAGCCTCGGTAGATGACACACTTTTCCATCACCTCACGACCCTGTTTTTTTAGTGTGTGCGGACTTTGAATGGAAATTAAATTTCACTATTCGAACTGCAAACACACACACACGCACACTACACGTGGCCATCACCCATCAGTCGCCATATTGAAATTTGATAATGTGACTTTTTGTGGAAAGTTTTGAAGCCAGTGTTTTTTTTCAGCTGAGGAATATTCAATGATAAACAAATTTCCGTACTCAAGTGGTGGTACTCCACATGGGGTCAACCGTGCGGGTGAAGGTTATTTTTTGTACTAGATTCTACGGCTCTAAGTCCGATACACGGACAGCACTTGAGCTAAAAATATACTACTTCCGTCTGGATAAATGCTGTTTGAAGATGCATATGCACAATGTGCACGTCTGATAGGTAATTTGAATAGAAATCAGTTGGAATCGAAGAGATTGAGAGTGAAAAAAAACTCACAGCATATGACCGAAGGAGTGACATTCAATCTTCGGTCGTTCGAAATCTTCCAAAAGGTCGTGTGAGGACGGACCATAGTTGATGATGTTGATGATGTTTGAGCTTATATTATGCAACGCGGACACCTAGGCAGACGAAACACGTGTTTGCTGGAGGATTGGAGGTAAACTTTGGAGGCAGGATGGTAAAGATGGGGCCATCTTTATCGAGATCCGTCAAGGTTTCGGTAAATACCCATCCATCTGAAGAGTCAACATGTGATCGAAATCGGAAAAAAGGGTTTGTTAACAGCTCCGGTCACAGCGGAACCTACTGAATGTTTGAAGGTTTAAACAAACAAAGCACTTCTTCAGCCAGCAAAGGGTAGTGGTAAAATTTTAATAAACATGTAGGTTAATCAGAGTCGATCAAGTGATTCTTCTATATCGGTGCAACGATTAGACCAACCGGCCGGACTGGTACGCTTGATAAACCTATAGCAACACTACACCATGTATCGTACCAAAGTTAATTGAGCCGACAACCACTTCAATCTAATTGTGCATTGCTACTGGTCGTAAAAAGTCACGTGTTCTTGGCCACTTCACTGCTTTCGCTATCTTCTCTCTGTCTCGCGCGCAGACTCGCTGCGCCTCGTCGGCTGACACATTCCGGGCTGAACGGGCCGGTTCAAAGTCCATCGATACGATCCACGCGTAAGGAACGTTTTATCGCACGCTTACTAACCATCCAACGGACCGTACGGTGTAGTTTGCGTACCGTTGTTGCTGTGATGGTTTTATTGGTGCGTGATTTCATGGGATGCGTTTGAGTTTCCACCGCATTGGTAAAGATCTCGGTGCGTGGAACGTTTCAAGGTTGCAGCAACTCGGGACGGTTACATCCGCTACTTCCGAACTAGTTTTGAGCCACGGTATCTAGGTTCTGGATCGGATAAGCGGGCACTTCTGGTAAGCAGTGTGTCGCCAAGCACTGTCTTCTACTTCCGGTATTCATTGCCTTCGGAGCATTTGATTCGTTAACAGCAGCCAAAAGTAGTATTATGAGTTTGATCTCGTTGCATCAACATCAATGGATATATCCAGGCAAACAAAGCAGCATCTGTTTCCATTATCGTCGTATATGTTGTCTTGCAGTTCCAGTTCTAATCGTATCTTTTTTCTCTAAATGCTCTGTATGATATGCGTCTAATCTGTCAATGTTGTGTATCGATAAATCCTACATTGTTATCTTCAATCGTAAAAAGATACCAGTAGAGTTACGTGTTCACTGTTAAATATTGCCTAGTTGGATGGAAAGGCTGAATACAAGATATAGGAAAGCCTTCGGTGGTCCACGTGCAAAGGTTCAATCCAAAGAACCAAAGGTAGAATTCAAGTCCTCAGTTTGGACAATCAAAAATAAGCTGTCATTGGTTGCCTAGTCTAAACATTCATCTTTAGGCATCCCTCGCTTGTGTCTGGAAGAGTGTTCGGAACAGGATTTTAAAGACCACCGCACAGGACTCTCTAAAGGTGTGTGGCGTTGTTTATTAAACGTTTAACGTTCCAGCATCACACCACTCAGGAAAGCACCTTACCAATCCGTTCGTAGACTTCACACTATGATAAATGTTACAACATATTTCATTAAACAGTCGCAATCACTTGTGATAAAACTCCTGCGCAATGTTTCACGGAATTGGAAAGCGAGCTTCGCCCCAAAACAAACCATTTTAAAACTGTCCCAAACCGAAGAGCCACGTAATATGGTTGTATGCTGCTGTTGGGTGGGAAAGAAACCTGTTTTCTCTACGGCGACAGGATGGTGATGATGCTCAGCTGAGAGCGTCCCGATCTTTACCCCCTGTACGCCCGATCGATCGATCACGCATCCGTTACGTGGCAGGCAGAGAGCATAAGGCGACAACAAACCGTGACGAAGATTCGCTGTGGGGTTACAGCCAACAGAAGCCTCTTTATCGGAATGAATTTCTTTCAATTTTTACGCGGATGATTAAGCGGTACGCTCGATGATTGTCATACAGTTCACCATACATTTTGTCCTTGATAGTTTCATCGCATAAAAAAAAACGGACAAACAATCTACGCACGCACCATTGCATTCGAACCACTACGGCAGAAAGCGGAAGAAAAAGAACGGATACTGTCGAAAGTGGTCGAATGAAGGTTGGGTTTTGGGCGTGCGTGTGTTTTTCTAGCTATTCTAACTAAACCACTATTATATAAAAAAAAAACAAAACTCAACTCTTCGTGTAGAAAATGGTACGATGATAATCTTCCTGACTACGGCTTTAATAGCTGGGATCTCCTGAATAAGTAACTCCTTTCCGCAGTCTCTAAAACGATGATCGCTCGGCGATCGCGAGAAAAGCTTAAATAAAAAGGCGAAAAGCGTTTGGATGTGTCTGACGGGCGCGTGTGTGTTCGAGTATCGGAAATATTCTTTCGTTCCGGTTCCGGGTCATGGTGGTGGTGCTGCTCACGAGGACGGCTGCTCCGGCGGTACACGTTCGTACGTTCGCCGATGCATCGAATCGACCGCCTTCAGGTAGTAGGTGCCCGGGAACAGTACATCAACCGAACCGGACGGTTCGTACGGTGCCGCATGGTTGTTCTTCTCGCGCACCTCCATCAGCTTGGTAAACTCGGCCGGATCCACCTTCGATCGACGATCCAGCAACGGTTGCACGTAGTTAAGATGACGCTTAAACTCGGCCAATCGCTCCCGATCCGTTGTGAGCGCGATCGAGTACATCGACGAGGCCAACCCGGAACCGTACGAAAACACACCAACCCGCTTGCCCAGCAGCTCGTCCACATCCGATCCGATCAGCAACGATACCAAACAGCTGTACACGGACGGTGTGTACATATTGCCGACCTGGCTAGCCAGATGCAGCGAGCGTTTCGTTTTGGCCTCAAACGACGACGCATACCGCGTCATAAACGCTTTCTCCACGTCCCGATCGAAGTACGTATCCTCGAGCCGCACCTTCTCGAACTGCTCTAAGCCCTGGAACAGTTTGGCCCGCTGGTCCGCCGTCGCGAGCATGAAATCGTTCAACCCGATACGTGCCAACGACTTCTGCACCAGCTTGCAGTACGGGCTGTGGAAGATCATCGCATCGAACGTGTCGAGCGTGACGGGCGTGACAATGTCCGGATGGCGCTCGGCAAACTTCTTCCGGTACAGCTGGTAGCACGCGTCAAGGGCACTTAGGTAGCACTGGATCGAAAGCTTCCCATCCACCACGGGATACTCCGAGCTGAGGTCGGGTTTGTAGAAATCGTACGCATGCTTCATGTAGGTCGCTCTCAGCCCGCGCTCAAACCGTAGCGGTGCATTCGGCCCCACTAGCATGGCCACAGCACCGGCTCCACCCGTCGGCCGGGCCGAACCCTGTGCGTACACGGCAATGTCACCGCACACAACCAGCGCCAACCTCCCGTCCCAGCTGGACGATTCTACCCAGTTGATCGCGTTCAGCAGCGCGGCCGTACCACCGTAACACGCGTTCGTTGTATCGATTCCCTCCAGATCGGTCACACCTTCCGGCTCGAACAGTTGCATCAGCACCGACTTTACGCTCTTCGACTTGTCCACGATCGTTTCGGTACCGACCTCGAGCCGCCCGATCTGCGCCAGCTGCGTACCGTGCCGGTCGAGCAAATTCCGAACGGCGGTAAGGCATAGCGAGTTGATGTCCTCCCGGTCGGAGCAGAAACCCATCCGCTGCTGGCCCAATCCGATCGTGTACTTGCCGGCCGACACCCCATCGAACGCTTCCAGCTCCGTCTGGTCGACGAACTGTGACGGGAAGACGATCTCCAGCCCAACAATTCCAACACTCTCCGGCCAACAGTCCAGGCGTCCGGCGGTGCTCATCTTTCCTATCTTGGCGGGCACGGGCGATCGCACGTAACTTTCTCCAACACACGGGCACGGGGTAAACGCGCAGTCACCGAAGCTTTCTTTTCACCGCGATGCGATTCGATTTCACGTTGTTACCAAAAGCCAGCCCCCCGAGGCAGACTTGGAGACTTTCTTTGCGTCTTTCTCGCTTTCCACTACGAAGAGTAATCTGCTTTTTGGCCCCGTTTTTGTTCCACCGCCAGTGTGTCTTCTTTCAAGGCTTTAAATTGTTCGGTTCGGTTCGGTTGGTTGTGGCACGGGTGGTCTAAAAAAAACGTGTTGGTCCACTCTTTCGCGTTGTGGTGCTGTGTTGTGTATGAAACAAAAGGAAAACCTATCGAAACACGCTGCCTGTTCCACACCGAAGCCCCGTTACTCGCGCCCGTTAGTAGGTCACACTGTTGGAAACCGGTATCGAGCCGCAATTTCGGTAACTCGGATGAACGGGTTATCTCTGGGCACTCGTTACTACCACGGAAGCCACGTTACATAATCCACCTGGGGGAATGCGGGTTTCGGGGGGATAATCCGGGAAACGGATCCGTAGTTCAGCTCAAGGATGGTTCCGTACACCGTAAGCCTCTACAAAGAATCACAACCGTTTAAGACGGTTTCTGCGAGCGTTTCGAATCACAGCACACTGGGAAGGTTATGTCATCCGGATGCTCGTAATCCCACCAGCGATCAAACAACCTGCTGCGACGATCCGATATGTCTGATACACACACGGCAAACGCTCACGCACTTACAGCCCTGTGCACTGAAACCGGGAGAGACCAGGTTCCTTGTTCCGTGTCCGTCCGCGGCCGTATACCTTTCGAGACTGAACGTTCCAATCTTGTGCCGCTAGCCGCGAACACCACCCGTTCCGGTGCGAGCGAACAAACAAGTTTTTCACCGTACGCGTTTGCTCTCTTCTCCGCGGATGCCGCGGTGGTATGATCGCGGAAGATGATTCGTCCACCACCCGACTGGCACCACTAGCAGTAGTGGCTCAGCAGCCCAGTCTTCAGCTGGCAGAAGAAGAAAAGAAAAGAAACACCGTCTTCTCCCCGACTTATACCCGTCCCGGACCGACACCTGCTACACGTCCGTTCCAATCACCCGCTGCCGGCAGCGACGTGTTTTTATGCTGTTGGTATGTTTCGCTAAAATGCACAATGCTGTCAAAATGTATACGTACTGCTTCCTTCTCGTTTGCGTGTTTGTGCAACTGTCGTGCCATCCTTTTCACGCATCCCATGGTGGGGATGCAACGGCAGTGCGTTCGGAAGCGGTTTTTAGAGGCATCGGCTGCACATTGGTCGTAAAGCAAGCTATTTCATTTGCATACTTACCTGATTCACATGTTTTGCTAGTATTTTACACAAAACGATTCATTTTAAGGCTGATACAAGTCGTATGAAATAGGCTGTTTGTTTACAAATGCCGGTTTCTTGATTGATAAATGTCAAAATAAAAAGCAGCGCCATCTGGAAACAAATTTCGGAAGCTGCGGTGCACAGTGGGACTCGGTCGTTCGGATTACACCGACTGGATAAATTTCAAATGTACGGTTGGTTGTGGGGTACCTTCTTCGAAATTAATTCAAATGAACAGAAAAGGTTAGGCATATAAGAAAGAAGGTGACATACTTTTTGTTAAATTGTGTTTAAATTTGTTGTGCATCGTCACACATGCATTGTTTGTTCCAAACCTATAAATATTTTTAAAATATTTTATAACCAGTACTGCAAGATAGATACAATAGCTATCAAAACGGAAAATATGACAAAACATTCTTTAAGAATAAAGTCTGCTCATGAAGCCAAAGGTTCAAAGAACCTTAAAAATAAGCAACAGGAAGCACAAACCTCCTTTCACCCGGGAAAGAACACTTTAAGCCTCTCGATCATTTTAACGACGGATCATAAATTTTCCACCATTGCCATGTGCTTCACACAGGAGGTACGATTTCGATGCATCCACATGCTAATCGAATGGAACAGCTTTTGAAGGATAGCGGATGCTCCAAATCGTCTACATCGTGCCATCGTCCTCCCATAAGTCCTTCCCCTCTGTACGAAAAGCTCATACGACGGATACGCAAGGAGTTTCTTTCCATCTCCGGCACCTTCCGAAACCCTCATCAAATTACGATAAAAATGACAAAATAGCCCATTTAGGCATATGATAAGGTGCGTACGTGTCATAAAAGTAAATCACATTACTTCCGGTTGCGAACTGTCTGCGCACCGCGTCTGGGTGGTCGCGCTTTTAACGCAATATTCTGGATGTTCAACATAACCCATAATCTTTGCCTTTTACTCTGGTTCGGGAGGGTTTTTTTTTTCGTTGAAACTGCAGGCTTCAAGATAACAGGAACCCTCACAGTGAGATATTAGGGAGCGTACGTATGAGGGAAAGGGTGCTGCTGCTTTGTGTGTTTCCCACCGAGTTCAGGTTCAAGGGACCAGTCAAAACATAAACATGCGCCTGCGCCCAACAACGTTCCAGTGCCGGCAGTACGCTTTGCTTTGCACGTGCTTTCTTCGATAGTGCTCTGCCACTTGTAGGAAGCGCCAGTTCATGGAGCCCATTGATTGAGAGTTCATCCGAACAGAAACGAACGGAAAGGCTGGTACTGCTTCGGGCAGTAGCGAGTAGAGCTTGCAGGGAATAGGCAAATGGGCCCTCGCTTCTTGCCTTTGTAGAGCTATCGCGCATCACTTCTCCTCCGGTTGGTTCATCCAAAGTTCACCGGAACTGGGAAGTTCGGCCATCATGTTTCGCAACATCCGCCACCACACGCAGGACACGACACGGACCTGATGTGACGTGTGACGCAACCATTCGAGTCTGAGAAATAGCCCGGAACGGATGAGAGACGGTTTTCGCTGTTCGCTAAGTGTTGTGGTCGTTTTCTCTTTTTTGTTGCTGTTTGTTTCGACGAACGAACGGGAATCAGCACGAGGCAGCTTTAAATGTGATAAACGTGACCTTAAAACTTGTTTCAAAATGTGAACGGAAACATTTCATTCCATCTGCAGTGCTTCGCGAACCGGAACCAATAGCTAGCGTGATCATGCCGTAGTCAATTGTCGAGTGAAGTGTCCTTAAAGGTGGTGCGGGACAATTCCTACGAATCACATTTCCGGTGGAAAAGGTAAACTTTGCGCACTTTTGTTTTTCAACCGTTTCTGGAAGTGCGAAAAGTGATAACGGAGGGAACGAGTGGATAGGACAGTGAGGAAAAAAATAATAAAAACACACTCAGTGCTCAAATTATCAGCCCTGCGTGGGTTTGTTTAACGGTGTTTGTACAGGCCGGAGACCACCACCAGGGAATCGTTTCGCCAAGTGGACGCACGACGCGCGTACAGCACCCGGGGACGATGTTTATCTTTCTGCTATTTGCCTCGGACGGTTGCCGAAATGTGTGCCAAATATTCTCCCAGCGTCTGGTGGCACGGCTCCGTAAGCATCGGCGCAAACGGGACGGTGACACTGCCCCACCAAAGTCACCCCGCTGGACAGCCTGCTTAAGGACGTGGATCAAGTGTGTCTGTGCCGGAGCCTGTGTTACCGCGACATCAACCGCAGCCGCCAGTGAACGTGTGTGTGTCGAAGACACCCGAACGGCCGGATGGACTACGCTGGCCAAGCTGTTGTTCCAGAAGCTACTACACCAGGCGTGATCAGGGGAAAGACACGAACTTTTACACCGTACGGGGTAGGCAGTGGAGAGGGAACGAGTGAAACGGGGAGGGTAAAAGGAAAACACAACGCAAAGGAACATGTGGAATTATTGGAACAACCTTGCTGGCTAACCGCATCGCGGTCACCGCAACGTGGGAGCCAAACCTTTATAAAATGGCAGTAAGTTGAAATCATGTGCCAACACAACGAGTTGGTGTGTAGTATATAGTTATAAATAATTAATATTATGCTCACGCTACCCTTTAAATTACGCTTTCATCCGTTAGAATGTTTGAGGTAACAATTAAAAACATTCTGTGCTTCACTGTTGGCGTGCCCTTGTACACCATTGTGCGTTGTTCTCATTATACAAAAAATAGGATACAGAAAGCTCTTTCAAGATTCTGTCTTGTTTTCTTAAATGGTACTTCATATCTGGCCCTGACTGCTTCGCATAATATAGCTGACTCTTATTTGCGATTCAAGAAAAATGCATAACTGAATCTAGATCCACCCGTTTAGACGAGTATTGAGAACCCACATTAAGCGTCACGTTGAGTGTTCCACCGTCTGCAATATGTACATCTGACAGTTCTCGGTATGAAGGTTAAAGATCGATAAAATGTTACTTAGATTGGAAGCAAAAGTACACGCACGCATGACATCACATCCGTTCTCACTCTCTAAGTGTTTCATTACCTTCTGGTTCGATTGTCGTGGGTCGTGGGCCCATTCGCTTTCCTTCCAAAAAGCTTATATTAAGGATATGCCGAAGGCGTCGGATACGGATCAGACGTTTGCCATAATACTTCCACTGCTCGTCTAGGGTCCCCTTCTTCGTCGTTACGAAACATTCTTCCGTTCTTAGAAATAAACGAAAAGGAAAAAAAACCCGTTTCATGCGAAACTGCCGTATGTGTCTCGGTCTGTTGGGAGGGGATCCATATAGCTTTGTCTGGTAGGTGTTATTCAAAATGGAATACGACCAACATGTTTGCTTTCGCCTCGTCCATATTTCCGCCACAGCGAGCTTGCCTTTGCCGTCGTAAATAAATGAAGGCGACAGTCGTTACTGGTTGCCACTTTCTTTTTTTGCAGCGACAGTTTGAGGTTCGAAAGACACTACACACAGTCTGTACTCAAGCCGCTTGGGTGCTGCTTCATTTTTGGGTAGAAAACCGGTAAGTTTTTAGAAACAATCTTACTGTTGTGCAAGAGCCCCCGAGCTTTGTGCGCTGTGTTTGTTGATCCAGTCGGTACAACCTATCCGGTCGATGTGCAACATAAACTTTCGTATGACATTTTGAGACAAGGTAAAGTATTGCTACCAAGACTTGTCGGTGTGCTGTTCCCACGCTGGACATGACCGTAACAGAAAATGTCGTCCAGTGTTTGGGTGGCTGTGTATTGTTATTTCTGAGGAGGATTTTTAACATAACACAAGGGAGGATATTAAAGACTGGGAACTTTAAAACCTACCTCCGTGCACTCGCACAATTAATCAAACAGTATATTGCACTAGATTTCTAGATGAATATTAGGAGAAGTGATTTCTTTTCTGCCGGTTTTAAGTCTCCTTCAAACACTAAGTCGGTGGGCGGTTTGCCAACTTTTGGTGGCAAACTTTTAAGGCCACTACTCCGTCGGTAGCAACTGAAATGAAGTGCTGCAGCAATAACAATTTGCATAAAATCAATTTCGTTTCGTCCTGTGTTCCTGTGCGCAACTACCTCGAAAACTCCCTCGAAATTTCTCTCCCAAGATGCACGCTTTACGGTGACGCTGGTGCTAACGACACACCGGTCTTATCGGTTTCTGGCGTCTTTTGGCATCTTGACGATTGCAGCGTAGAGTAGTGCAGGGTACAGCATCACAGCAACCGAGACACAGCGAGACAGATCTGCATCCTTCATCGATCTTGTGCTAGCGTATCTTGTTGCGTTTACTCACCTTGTGCCGTGCCAGGATGTCAATGCAGATCAGCACTCTTGTTTGGAAGCATTGAACATGGGACGGTACGGAGGATCGTTTTTCTTAAAATAACAGGCTGCATCTTTGGAATGTGCGGGCGAGTGCAAATGCGAAAGAAACAAGTATGATTTAGTTTGATCGAGGAAGATATGGCACGAAAGGCTGCAGCGGGTTGGAATACGCAACGGCACACACTGTTGCCACATTGGTAGGCAGCAGATTGGATTCATTTGTGAAAGTGCTTCCCAAACGTGAGGCAAATCAATTTAACGATAACTCAATTTCGTTTAAAAAGGTGGAGAACGTCAAGCCTAATGCGTATGAATTGGGTCTAGGGGTCTCGTCCATTATACTCGATTAGGATTTCATAATTTTATACAAGCTCGTTTTTGATTGCAACTAACGACGGGATATGAATGATAAACAGGAAAAAGAGTGTGTGGGTTAGCTTTTCAAAAACAGGGATCTTCCAAATCGCATTAAATTTGCGGGTTAGACATTGGCAATAAAAGCAACGTTGAGTTACAGGTGCTAGTATGGTAGATCTTTATAAGATGTTTGTAGTTCATTGCAAGACAAGGGTCATAAATGATAGGAGAATGTGTTAGAACACTTTCCACCAGTCCATCTGCATTCTCCAGATCCCAAGTTACTTCTTCTTCTTCTTCTTTCTTGGCCTAACGACCTCTAAGGTCATGCCTGCCATTTCTGGCTTACTAGACTTATTGTTACCGCATAGTTGGATAGTCAGTCCTCACTATGGGGGAACGGCCCAGATGAGACTTGAACCCCGGTCCTGCCGTGTGAAGACCGGCGCCGCTGTCGCATCTACCACCGGGCCGCCCCCTTCATTAGTTACTTCATACAGTCTGAATAAGTGATCATAGTTCTATATTTTGTAGGCTTATAAGACGAAGCTACATTATAGGCACATTAGTTGCCACAAAAAAAATCTTTAAGTAGCTTCTGTAACTTTTTGCTCAAATATTCTATACCTTCTTGATATGTTGGTCTTCTAAAGATTCTCTAGAAATTTTTATATTGTAGATTTTATATCTATGTAATAGCAATGCATAGCATAAACTTCTTTCGTGGCCATGAAATAGGCGAAAAATTTTTATATCAGGAATATATATAAGTTCGTGAGGTCTCAGCACAGCAGTTGTTAATTATATAATTTTGTTTTTTTTTTTGCAATCTGGCACCATTTTGAAATGTTATCTTCAAGCTCTCATTTCCCCTAGCTTTCATTTTGTTCAGATGTTCACAAAGCAGTTTCCTCAAGCTGCTGAAATAAAACGGTTTTGCGGAGATTTCTCCTCCATTATTTTTGCATGAGCAAAACGGCTGCCGAAAGTCCATAGAATATTAGTGGAAGTGTTTGATGACCTTCTCTTCTTCTTTCTTGGCCTAACGACCTGCCATTTCTGGCTTACTAGACTAATTGATACCGCATAGTTGGTTAGTCAATCCTCACTATGGGGGAACGGCGCAGATGAGACTTGAACCTCGGTCCTGCCGTGTGAAGACCGGCGCCGCTGTCGCATCACCACCGGGCCGCCCCCTTTGATGACCATGCTCTTTGAAAATAACATGCCAAAAATGGGTTACACCTTTAAAAAGCCAGAATTTTGTTTATCAACGCTGCGGACGGCCTGTGAAGTTTGGAGATGCAGAACTCGAGCAACGCTGGATGAAGATTCGTTACAAACGCAAGACGAGCTTGCAAAGGCGTTTGGAGTTACCCAGCCAGCCAGGGAATGATTCGGAAAATTGGACATTGAATTGAAGCCTAGGAACATTAAGCGCCGCATGATAATGCTCGACCACATGTAGCAGCACCGGTGAAAAAATATTTGGAAACACTCAAATAGCATGTTCTACCCCACCCGTATTATAGCCTAGACATCAGTTCTGATTGATGAAACTGGACTAGTTGAACATCACTTCTCAAATTACAAAGAAGTGAAACAATGTATAGATGAATAAATACCTTCCAAAGAACCATCTTTTGGTCGCGAAGGTATCCCTAAATTGCCACAAAGATTGGAAAAAGAAGCTATAAACGATAAAAACCACTTTAGGGATTGAAAAAGTTACCAATATTTTATAATAAATCTTTGAATTTCGCTAAAAAACTGGAAGAAATTATTTATATTCTTGATACATTTTAAGGTATTTTTGAATCATTTTTATACTTTTTATTATGTTTTAATTAAACAAAAACTGTTTCCAGAACAAAATAATTTATTTGATTTACTATTTCTCTTTTTCCAGTTGCTTCTTATTTTTTCCCATGAAATGTTTAAGCTTTCTTTAATTCGTGTAAAGTGTTTTTTTGCAGCAGGAAGCTATATGCACAGTTTATTTCTTCAAATTCTTCTCTTCTTATTCTTGTTTATAGAACTTCAATAGGTCTGCCATTATAGAGTCTGCCTTGACTAAGTCTTACCCGTTGCGTGATAGCCAATTCTCATATTCAGTTACCAGTATTTAGATAGATCATTCTCTACTAGCAATTTGTGCATGTTTACATTAAACATTAGGCTAAACAATCGTTTCTGTCAAGTTTATATTCTATTTTTCACGTTCTATGTTATCCATCACACACAGTTCACTGTACCTTGACGACCATAACTCTTTAATAATTGAGTGTTTTCGTATTAGCACTTTATTCGTTAATCATTCACTTTTCTCAGACAACACTATTACATTCACGTTCTTTAACCATTAAAGCAGATTGCAATCGATGGTATTCAAAGCATTTGCTACCACCATTAACATAAGTCCTCAAAAGATACATCTGCAAATCGCAGAAAAAAAAACAAAAAGAATCAAAAGCAGTAATACAAAACAGCGCGGCAAATGAATTCTACCTCTTCTGCATCCATTATTTTCACCCTCCCACTCATTCCGTATGCACCGCAAGTGATCATTAATGGATTTAATTTCTTACTGCTTCGGTAACTGCCACCAGTGTGGCACCATTTTTTGCCGTAAAGAGCAACGTCCGAATCGCCGTCGAATGACACCCGAGAGAAACGAGACAAAATTAAACCAACTAACTACGATAAATGTGCAAAAGAAAATGCGACCGTGGCGACCGAGAACGGGAATGTTTGTTTTGCTGCTTGTCGGTCCCCGGGAATAATTTTTCTTCACGGTTCGGTCCTTTTCACGTTCGTTCACGGTGGCTATTGCGGCTGGTCTATGGAATCGTTACTTTCAATTGACATTTTTCTCATCATTATTTGTTTTGCTTTTTTTTTTAACTTTCTCTCTGTTTCTCTCCATTTCGCTTTAGTTTTGCTGAGAAAAAGATAGAAACAATCCCAAATGCGACGTTATTCGGTGCCGGTGTTTTACATCAAACGGGTTTTGTTGTAGTGAGTTTTTATTTCTTTTCGTTAGAGTGTGTGGGTTGCCAAGCACACCGACCGTAGCAATTGTTTGCCCTTTGTTTTCTTTCCATTTGAAGGAAAGTGTCTTCATTCAAAATACTGTACTATGGCAATATGAGACAGTCGACAGCTTCGAGTACATTCCGTTGGAGTAATTATTTTAGCATAAAACTGGATGGATCTGTTTTCAATGTTTTCGGGGGGTCATTGACATGCGGTAGACGTGTGCTCCTGCAAGTATGCTATTTTCATTTCAAATCTACCCAAAATGTTCTTCAGAAACGTAACAAAAACAGTTTTCCTTCATAGTGCATGTGTGCCGGAGATTACATACTTTCAGGCGCTTTAAACGCCTTCTATCGTTATAGTAAATTGGCAGCACATGCTTTGTGCTTTACGGAGGAAAACAATTGTATTTTTTTCTTCCCGCTTGATTGAAGGTAGAACATACTGAGACAATAGTAACGTTGACGTTGAAAATGAAAAGCTACAGCTTCCTCATACTCATCCATCACCATCGCCGGCACATTCCAGCGACTTGGCCCGGGGATGGCAAAAAAAAAGCCAAACAAAGAATCTAATTTAAAAAAATCCTTTCGCCTTGCACGTACGATCGCGCTGTACGCCGTGTGTCTGGGCCGTGCCAGACAACGGCAAACCAATTTACTGAGCTCCTGCTGCCGGAGAGAGATCACTCGTCTAGGCGCAAAACCGCACGGAACACGGCGTACCGTAAGGACATGCAACAGTGGATGTGATTTTCCTATCTCTCGCGGCCGGTTTTCTTCGCCCGCGTTTCGGTTCGGCTTGGTTTACCCGGGGTGAAGAAAATCGAAAGAAAACAAAGCAGCTGGTGTGGTTCTTCGGGTTGGTTGGTGTTTTAGTTTGGTCGCTGGTACAACATTGTTTTTGCAGGCACCCCCTTGCTTGGAACGCCGCGTTTATTTGCTCCCCGTACCGAACGAGCATATTTTTCCCGCAGAGTCAGCGGAATATGTTTTGAACGATGGCTTGGATAAGGAGAGTAGGTAAAAACCCTCGGTTATACTATTTCTTGAGCGCGGGATTTTTCTGCCGTCTGCCGACTTGAGCGTAGGTAAAGCGTAAGCGCACACGCTGCCGTTGGAAAAGGTAACGTCCGTTTACGCGGTGGCGCCCGTCAGTGCTGTCACGGTGGGGGAAGAAAAACGCAAGCTTTGCCTGGCGTGGCGTCGAGTTGTGTATTCGATGCGTTGTGCTCAGCTGGTTGCGTTCAGCTGAAGAGTTCGTAATTGAATTTCCCTACCGACCCGGTTTCGGTTTGGCGGCATCACTGCTGCCGAAAGAGTCGTGCCTAGCCGTGAAGACGAAAACAAAGGCAATAGCACAATCGATGTTACCATGGTCCGGGCGATGTCGGGCGCGCTAGGACGATGCGCTAGTGTAATTATATTATCGATTCATAATTTTAATTTAAAGAAAATAAGAAGCTGTGGCTTATTTTTACAGGCCATCCTTTCGCAAAGCGCTCGCTGAAGAGTGCTCGGAACGTGTTTACTTGCTAGTATTTACTGGTCGTCGTGGTTTTGCCTGATGTTAAGGTGGGGGTCGGTTTAAATTAAGCTTTGTGTTTGGTAGACGAACTCATTTTCTTTAATGGGAATTGTGGGAAAAGTGTTGGGAAGTAAACGAAACTCAATTTGAAGAGCTTTTGTTTGTTTATTTATTATGGGTTTTTCACATTTTTCACATAATTTTTCAATAGTCCTATCTGTGTAAATTATTCATTCTACATTGATCGACGTTTGATTATTCGTATTTCAATGTTTTAATTATACTTTTGACTAATCTCGTTATTGAAATATGAAAATTAATCATAGTGTACCTTGTTCATTTTGTAAATTAATAATTATACATTTCCTTTACTCTATATGATTAACATTAAAGGTTTCTTTTTTTTTTGTTTAATGGAAGCGTATTACAATATTTTAAAGTTAAAACGTATAATTTCTGTATTTAAATTCATTAAAAAAAAACTCGTTCAATATTGTTCAATCTTTTACAGAACTGAGCAAAAAAATTATTATAATCACCCGATCATAATATTAAATTTAATTTTAATAAGAACCGATTATTTAATAAACTGCTGTACATTGCACAAATGCATAACTATAGTTTCTAGGAAAATGCTTTATATTGTACGTTTCAGAAATAATTCCAAATTAATTATGTTTTAATAAACCGTTCCTTAAAACCCTGCTACATGTCATATCGTCTTGAACCATTACCGACATGAGCCATCACTAATAGAAACACACAAATCCCTTCCACTTTTCTCAACTGTAATTGGTCCACAATTCTAGGAATTGGGATAGCTAAATGTACCAGCTGGAATGCTTTTTTCTCTCGCTTCCGAAAGCTCTTCCAGAACCTCCAGCAATCTGCTTCGTTGCAAACACAAAAGATGGCTTCCGTTGCTATACCTTTTTTATTCGCGTCACAGTGTCCACTTTCGCTACTAATGAAGTGGCTTCTGTTCAATTTCGTTTCGCCATGACAACGGGAAGGCTAGATGTTGTTGGACGGCAATCATTTCACTCACTCTCGTTCTCATATCTTGTGCTGGGCAAGTGTGTCGATCGAATCGGAACCGAGCTCTAAGTACGTTATTACTTTGCCCGCTTACCAGCTAATTGGTTCCAGATGTTGAAAGCAGCAAGTGAATTTCAAATGGATAAATAATAAATGAATCAATTTATTTGGTAAGAAGAATATCCACTTCATTGCTTACCTTGAGCAGTAGCACTTGAGCGTACTGTGAGAATTCGTTAATTATTCTACATGACCGGTTACGAAAGCTTCACCGAAATGATGAGTCATTCTATCATGCCGTGTTTCCAGAACATGACAGTACGGTGCGGGACAGAAATATGAAATGTTCGAAGACAGAAAGATTGAATTTGCTCATAATGTGCGATTTCCGGTTGCAAATCCGAGCTGAAGCTGATCCGAGTAGAAGCCTCTTCTGGTGGAAAACGGCCCCGAAAAGCTTTCGGTGGGAAGCCAAGTGAAAGAGGATACGACCATAAACGGATGGTAATTAATGCTTGCCCCAATGCTTGGCAGCATCACTTAATGAGCTAATTATATACCACTCATCGGAATGACTTGCTAGCGTTGATTATGGTGGAGAAGGAGATAAAAAAAAATGATCGCAAAATCGTTTATCTAATGTCGTGATGCATTAGATTAATAGTGTGCGAATCGTTTGCACATGGTTTCACAAACGTAAGGCGTTTCCGTACCGTAGACATGTGGCATTCATTAGAACGATTTTATTATTCTTAGTTCAGAGAAGCTGAGGGTATGCTTTACGCTTCGGCAGCTTGACCATGTGTTTATTTGGCAATAAAAACAAGATTGATTTGATGAGCAAATTTAATTATGGTTTGTTCAGATGCGCTGTTGACGTGTCTCCAGAGATGACGGTTTTTTTGGCTTTTCAGCTTTAAATCAGTTATTGATTCTAGTTTTAGAGGGAGTGAAGAAGGAATATAATTTTTATATAATTTTCGCAAATAGGAATTTGATGACGACTTGAATTAAGTTTTATAAAGCTCTTTTGCCTTTCGCACTCTTGTAAAACAAACCTGATGTAACTCCAATCCCTGAGGAGGTGAATCCTTCTCCAATATCCAAATATCGTTCAATTAATAGCAAATGGATCAGTTTCTTTTCCAACATTGATCCATTTGCTATTACTAGTACTCGTCCGTTGGGGCGGCCCGGTGGTAATGCGACAGCGGCGCCGGTCTTCACACGGCAGGACCGGGGTTCAAGTCTCATCTGGGCCGTTCCCCCATAGTGAGGATTGACTAACCAACTATGCGGTATCAATTAGTCTAGTAAGCCAGAAATGGCAGGCATGACCTTAAGAGGTCGTTAGCCCTAGAAAGAAGAAGAAGTACTCGTCCGGATAAAAGAAAATTTTACAATATTTAGTCGTTCTCGTATGTATTGTATCGAATCCTATGTTCTCAATGATCTTATCGCCGGTTTTTCACACTTCTGAACTTGTAATACTGACTGCTCTCCAGAAGCTAGTACTAGTACTTAAGTCTAAAACTTTTGCATCAAAAATAATTTAAAAAATGGACCATTTCTTTTACTTGAGATAGCTTACAATAATAAGAATTCTCCGATTTTTTAATATTCAATCATTTGACTGGAATTTTGGCATCTTCCTCTCGTCATGATTTCAAAACATCAAAAGAAATTGATATTGATGACGATCTCACAATAATTAGAAAACGCCATTGAAAGTTTTGAAGTGGAATCTATAAAAATAGATATTAATTTACATACTTGCCGTGTTTAAGTTGGAATGTTACTGATGAATACAACTGGGAACAACCGTTTACAATCAGGAACGGAATTGGTTGTTTGCTTGGTAATATAGAGGGAAAAGAAGTACAGCTTGTATTCGCAGCTTGTATTTTCCGCATTCCGGGAATGCAGAGGCTAGAAATTCATCTCCCCATTTATACGCTTACTCAACCTCTTAGTACTCTTTGCATCCTCGTCTCGGTTGTCGGTGTGTGTGTGTGTGCTCAACATCTTTATGATACGCCGAAAAAAACATGATGTATGCTACTGTAACATGTAAAACAATCTCTTTTCCAACCAGATACCGGGAAGCTGCCGTCCTGCTGCTAGGACAAATATTCGGTAACACGGTAGCTTATTGTTCTCCCGTTACACATTGTGTGCTGCTTTTCCTGCTTTGTGTGCTGCGGAGGTGATAGGAAGCGGAGATGGTAGGAACAAAAGTTACACCCAAAGTCATCCCCTGTTTGGGGGAGAATTTTCTTGTTTTAATACCATTCACCCGACGCGCCATATCCCACCCAATCCCGTAGCGTGGCTTATCGGGCACGACATCCCTGGCAGGTTGCTGCAAGGTTTCGGTAAAGATTAAAGATGTTATGTTTTATTATCTTGCGTCTTTCCTTATTATCTGCAGCAGTGAGCACGAACACCGGGAGCCATCATATCCTTGGGAGGAAACTAGCCAAAGGCTATGTGAAAGGAAGGAAAGTTTCGTTCGGTGTTCGGTGCTCGCTCGAGAGCTCGTGTTACCGTTTTATTTTCCCCCGCCCGTATGCCACGGTCCAGGTATTCGAGATTTGAGAGAGGTTGTGTAGCCACCATAAGGCTATAAATTTAACACCCACATATGGCCAGACTGGTTTCGAAATAAAACACACACACACCCAACCTTGTTGGCGTGGCGGCGTATATAAACAGGTCAGAAAAGCACCTGATGTTGTTATTTATGCCTGAAAGATGGGAGGCAGAAAATAAATTTTAAAACACCAGTTGCGAGTGCCTCCTTAAACTGGGGGCTCGTTTTTCTACCAGGCCGGATGAGAAGGTTCACAATTTAAGAATTGTTCATTCGCCGATTGAAAGGTATCCGGCGCTCCTTTGTGTTGGGACTATTCACATAAGAGGTACCAGCGTTTGACTGTTCTTGGAAAAAATATCGAATTTCATGCGAGTGGCACCCGATCGTCTTACGAGACGAAAGACAAACCAGTATTTTAGGGTGGAAGTTGTAAAGGACCCATTCCTTTGGGACGAAATATTAAACCATTTTCTCGTTTTCCACTCCTTCTCCAAAACAGGAGGTCTCCAATGGGAACGAAAAGCTTTCGTACCGTACCAGGGGGACAAATAATTTTTCTCCAAGAATTAGCATACATATACACATTGTTTTGGGCAGCACTGGAAAGCTGGGCTCGTTTCGCTGTACACGCCTATCGTTTGGAGCAATATATGAGACGATATTGAAATTTTATACCACCCCGTCAAAGTTTTGCCGAAGCAGAGTGCGAGAGTTTTTCCCAATCTCCCGATTTGTAAGCCTGCAGGATGGTTTTTTTTGCTGCCGTTTACACTCTAAAAATAAATTTCACCAGGCATACTGGCAAATTGGCCTCCGAAAATAATCATATCCTCCTGACCCTGCCGAGTGGAGAAGCTCGATACATTGTGCGGAAATCGGGTCAACATGTACGAGGCCAGCCAGCGTGTTGGCTGCTTACGGACGGGATCAATATGGAAATGAAATGACGAACCTCGAGTCGAGGGGGCCGGGCCAGCGCCTTGGGAAATATCGTATTGGTTGGCAAGTTTTCTTGCGCAGAGAGGAGGAAAATTTAAAAAACAAAATAGACGACGAAAAACTGCAAAAGAAAAACGCAAAGGAAGGAAACATTCGCTTTCAATGTTGTTTCCCAGCTTTCGTTGTGCGACTTTCGGGGTTTGTCTTTTTGGTAGAGGGTGGAGTTTTGAAACTGTTTGACAATTAAAACATTTTTAAAGTATATTTAAGTTGTTTTTCATTAAAAATAATTGTAATATATTTCATTTGAACATTCAATCTTGATAAAAAATTGGATCTCGATACTACAAGAGCTAACTAGAATACAAAACACCATTGAGCTACCCTGCACAAATCATTAACACTTTACGGACGACGATAGTTCGAAGAAATTCATCCCTACATGCCAGCCTCAGCGCCAACTAGAAGCGATCGAAGCGCAAAGTTTGACGCTGTGTTTCCTTCCTGCAAAACTTTGCAATTTGATTACATCGGTCGGTTTTGGGTTCGCTCGCGTATCAGATTCTCTTAGCCCGGTTAAAGAGAACGGCATATTAACGTGCAAGTAAGTAACGCACCACAGCTATGCCCACCACAATCACACAGACCAAAGGGTAAGGCCACCATCACGTGCCCTTATCACGATTAGCCGCAGCATGCTTTTAGCAAGTACCGGGCAGAAAGGTTGTCGTTTGTGAGTTTTGAAGTCAAGCACAGCGTCAAGTGGGCGTACTTCCACTTTCGCTTTCTCTCGCACTCTTTGGCACGGTTTTATCGATTCGTTCCGGATAATGGTGGTTATAGCGATAGTAGCTGCGGCCCAAACCAACCCCAGCAACATTTACCTCTACAACAAAAAGGGAAAGGGGTTGTAAACTTTGATGGTTAAACTTTTCCACCAACTATCTGTTTCGGGACAAGACGCTTTCGTGTCTTGTCATGCACACGTCCGCTGATTGTTTGCTCGCGTACGGGTTGTGCCTGTGCCTACCGGAAATTAGTCAAGTCTTGGGTAGTTTTTAGCCCAAAAAAAAAAAACCCCCCATTAGCTTAACTTTCTTATGTTCCGTGAAGGCGGAAAGTGGCGATTACCGACGGTACGCTTTCGAACATCAGAAGACAAGCCTTGTAGTGTACAGTGATGGAAACCCACAGCAACAGGCTGCCAGCAGGATGAAGTGTAAACGATGGTTAGCTGCCCAGGACGATGGCTTTATTTGCCCATTTTCGCCTTCGTTGTGAAAGCGGTATTGCTGGTTGCGATGAACGACCAGGCGCCTCCATGGAGAATGGTTTCCGTTGAGCTTTTGATTAAATATTCTCTCAATAGAGCTGTATTGTTGGGGTTTTCTTTTTCATCGGATAGTGCTGTTTATTGATGAGGCTTAAGGTCGTTAGGAACACTGTTTATTTACCGATAAATGCAATCTGTCGATGATTTAGATGGTTATAATGGTGTTTTTCGTAAATAATGGCAGAAAAGGCATAATTAATTATGCTTGATAACGAAATAAATTATTACCTAAGAACACAACCATATATATAAATCATATTATCAAAATAAAAAAAAATATATCAGCTTCATAAAAAACAAACAAAAAAAAAACAATCTAAAAATTGGTATCAGTTTGCATCGCTTTTTTCAGCGAATGATTTTCACTATAAATTTAGAAAACAGATAAACAGCACCTCATTTTTTAAAATATTTGTTACAAACGCAACGGCCTGACCAGTAAAAAACACTTTGCCTTCGGTTTTTTCAACTTTAATACAATATTTTATTCGGCTAAAAAACGGTCCGTTAGCTACGCTGGTCAGGATAGAAAAGAAAGCTTTTCTCTCCATCCGCTCTGGCGGAAGTCCCTGGTTCTCTCTGGTGACAGCAGCACCCACCGACGAGGACGCCCTCTCTCGGAAATAAATCCTTGCAAAATTTACAACGTCTATGGACGATCGCGCGTCCACTTTTCGTAAAAGGTGACAGTCCACCAGCTGTTTCTTGGTAGTCTATACTAGCAAAAACGGTAACAATGCGCTAGACGTCCAGAATCACTAATTTTACTACCGGTCTTTCCAATGACGTTCCACGGGCTGTCTTCAGTACCACTCGACGAATGACGCCGTCTCTGGATGGTATAACACGGTCGACACGTCCTTTTAGCCAGCAGTTGCGGGGAAGGTTCTCATCAACTACCAATACGATGTCTCCAACAGCAATCGGGCGGGAAGGTTCAAACCACTTTGTCCTCTTAGTGAGCGTAGGTAGATACGTCTTTACCCACTTATGCCAGAAGGTGTTCGCTTGCGCCTGCGCCGCCTTCCAGTTTTGCTTTAACATGGCCGTTGAGTCATCGTGCTGCAC
>KZ061553.1:254723-265775 GCA_002091835.1 Anopheles maculatus
GAGGAAGTGTGGGGTGTTTTGTTTCCGTTGATTTTCATTGTGAAGCATTTTCCAAATCGTCCATCCACCAGGCAGACACACACACACACACACCGCCACTAAACTATGGTTATTGGGCAGCAAATCTGAAAGACAGTCATATTTTATGAAGCGGGGACCTACTGTTTGAGGGCCATTGCAAACGAAAATGGCCAACATCGATAGTGGGTCTGGGACTATACGTGTGAACTGGGGTTGGGAGAAATCGTTTGAGAAGTCGTCCGAAGTACAAGTGCAGCGAGACGATTTAATCAAAGTTTTGTATAAACAGTGTGAATGATTTTAATTAAAATCACATTTCCAATTATTGTATTCGGACCGGTCAGAGCCGGCCCAGAGGCCGATTGGTAGCGGGCGTATACAAAATCAAATCACGGGTGATAGTGTGATTGCTTTGTTGAAATAGAAAACAATTGAAATGCAAAATAAAGGACGATTGATTGAAATTATTCCAATGGCTGTTGGCTGTCAACAGAGGAGGTTTAATTTAATTTTATTGTTTCTCAATATTTGCTGTACAATCAAAGTAATAATATCGTGCGAAATATACGTGTAGTTGTTTATAGGTGTTATCTTTATCTTTAAAATTTGCGAAAAAGTTGTAAGCTTGTTATTTAAATTCTTATTTATTAAATTATTGATATACATCCTTGTACATTGGTAGTTAAAATTGAAA
Source organism: Anopheles maculatus (assembly GCA_002091835.1). Lineage (NCBI taxonomy): Eukaryota > Metazoa > Arthropoda > Insecta > Diptera > Culicidae > Anopheles > Anopheles maculatus. Next base: position 255,439 of record KZ061553.1, read on the forward strand.
ATTTACCGTTAATACAATACGTTTTAAGGAAGGTTATATCAGACAGAATATTTGAAGCATCCAGCATTATCTATCGTGAAAAAATATGTCCTATTGTAACGAACTGTAACGTCATTTATGAATTCATTCAGCAGGGTCTTTTTAGATTCAATTTAGTTTCAATTCACAATCCGATTGTTTAATAGATGATGTTCTAAATTTAAAGTTTTCTTACACAAGGTGTTAAATACTTTACTTAAACGTGACATGTACTTGATGATGTTTGTATAAACATGTTCTTTATGGAAACAAAAAGCATTGAAGCAAAGCAATATTCCTTCAGTTAGAAAATGAAGAGCAAAACAAAAACTCGTCCAAAGCATAAGTTTCATTTTAAAGCAAATATAAAAAAACACTGTTACATCACGGCACAAAAAGCTATGCCCGTACTTGAAACAACTTTTCCGATGGCACTTTACCACGTCGCTTAACTTCCGCGTTAGACAGTGTGGATGTTTTATTTCCTGCCAACCCACAGCACCCACCGGGTCCCCCGTCAGCTCATCCTAATGACAGCTGTAACGACGATGCTTTGAAATATCATTTTTCTTGTGCGCTGTGCTTCATTTAATTTCCAAGCGCGCTCGTGTATGGTGCCGACGGGCGGTACTTCAGCGGCGTAAAGCTATCAGCTGAAAATGTGGAAAAATATTGACGATGATGAAAATCATGATGATGATGATGATGATGAACGTCATTCATCTTTAAACGATGCGAAACAGCAGGAAGTGGCGGCCATCTTCGGTGGGAATGGGAAGCGGTATAACTTTGTATTGATTTATACTATTTATTAGAAGTCAACATTAGTCTCACGAAACCATGGGGTGGGTTGGGACAACACACCCTCTCTTCTTCGAACCCCCTCAGGCCGCGGTGTTATGATTTATTTGAGTTTCGATAAAGCATTGTTCGTATGATGGAGCGATTTCGTTGGCGGTTCTGGTGGGTAATGTGAGCGATGGGATTTAAACTGTGGAAAAAAGTTCGATCAACGGCTCATTGTTTGTGGTAGAAAGAACCCAGTTCGGCAGCAACATGATATTCGAACTGTGCCTTACAAAAAAAATCGAAAAGCTCGATAAAGTCGGTCAATAGATAATCAGATAACGAAGCACTCGTCAATCAATGGAACATGACGCTCATCATTCATTTCGAAAGCAAGTTGATAAATCACCGTACCGTGGTATTGTTTCACTGTACCGAGACTCAATTACTGTCGATCAATCCTCATGGACTCATAAATTCGTCACTGTATTGTGTGTGGTACCTCTCGCGCATATCAATAAATGAAGCCGCCGTTAATATACGATTGTGAAGAGAATTAAGCATCAATCAAATCAGAAAGTGATGATTGGAGTATTCGGTTTTATTTTTTACCTCATACGTGCGTAACCGTTTGCTTCCTAGTGTCTCAATTTGATATTAAACTGTGCGCACAGAAATTGAAAGCTTTTTCCGAAAATTATGTACTTTATTCAGATCGGTGCACAAATGTAATATTTACTACCGACATGGTACTGCTGCAGGTGACTAGAATGCGCTGCTCGATGGAGCGTCCTCTCGTGCAAGATGTAAAATGGCGCTTTCTTTATCATATTTTTTGCTGCCTGCATCTGTTAAAAAAGCTACCAGGGTATCAGCTTTGAATATTCATTTCAGCAAAAATTGGTTACGTTTCGCAAAGTTCGTTGTGCTTCGTGTTTTTCTTTCGTCTTCTCCTTCTTCTGTTACGTGTCTCTTGATTCATATCGCTCCAGAGACTGCTACAATATACGTAGAAAAGGTAGCCGAAGAAAAACAAAAAAAGATGCTAATGGAAGGAATCACAAACGAAATGGATGGATGGCCATCTTAGAAAAAACAAAATGAAGAAGACATTCGTTGTTCGGGCTAAAACTTGCTTCTCGCAGCATTTGCTGCACCAGTCGAAATGTTGGTGAATATTTTACGCTTTGCTCTCCCGTTGTTTTATTCGCATAAAATTGCTCGGACTCGGGAGTCATCCATCCCGAACGAGAAACGCTTTGCAAATGCAAGCGCTTCGGAGAGACGGACTGTTGAAGGACAGCGGAAAACAAACGAAGTCGTTCGTTTCGTTCGTTTATGAGTTGTTAGAAACGGTGCGAGTGAAGTGTAAAGTAGATGGTGATGGTTTTTGAAGAAGTGTTTTTCCATCTGTTAATCCTTGGGCAAAGTTTACGCTACAGGGAGATGGTAGAAGCTCGCGCTAAGGTATTTGGGTATAAAAGCTACAGAATAAAGTTATAACCAAACGCATTTTTAAAAACTTTTTTGAGGTTTTTCTTTTCTCATGTCGAAAAAAAAGGTTCATAACATTCCTTAGTGATTTGTAGAAAGATTTTTGTTGCGTCTTTATCTGTGTCTGTAACAGAGTAATTTTTTTTTATTCATATAGAACGGCCGTATTGCTTAAAGTAAATTTTGTTTAAATTAAATGAAGGATAAGATTTACTAAGCTTGGCAAATAAAATTAAGCTTACCCGAATCCAATAAAGTCCAATAAATCACTCAAACGTTTTATCTTCAGCAACACCAGCTCACCCATACATCGAAACGCGGCTCGGTCAAGTGTGTAGATTATTAGAGGATTTAATTTTCATTAGAACCAATTCTGCACCGGGTAAATGTTTACGGTACGTGACCCGTGGTACATTTCCACTGCGCTACCGTGCCACGTTTGGCTTTCGCGAGAACGCGTTTCGAAAAGAATAAATACCCTATACCGGTTTCGTACGAATGGTACAGATCGGCATGCATTGGTTCAAAATTTCGAAAACGAACAAACTACTGGGCGCCTCCATTTTTCCACATTGCAACGTGAACCACCAGGCGTCTCCATATTTTGGGAGGAATGTTTGTGCACGGTGCATACATACCACAGTGTACGCTACGTCGTCGCGCTAATGTGTTGCTGCCACATGCTCATAACGAGTCACGAGGTTATAACGAGCCCCAGCCAGTCACGGTGTACGTTGCATTTCGATCACGATGCGGCACAATCTGTCCAGTCGCAGAAGAAGAATGTCCTTGGTACGTTTCGCTTTCGGGCAACATGGCACACACAGAGTACGTGTGTGCTTTGTTGAACGGCAAATTCGGTAAAACCCGAGGTCGGCAAATTAGGTCTGCATGATTGATGTACCGACCCGATGTTGGGTGGGTGTGTAGACCAGGTTGCCCCGATACCAGCACCGAAGCCTCAATGCCATCGACTGATGAAGATTGATTACTTCGGTCTGGCGCTTCGGCCATAAGGGTTGCAAAGGGATGAGTTTTGATGTATCAACATTAGCGCACGGAATGTTGCCAGCAGGGATGGACAGTTTGTGGGTAGATGTTGCACCTCTTTTTTCCTCGCCATGACTTTCGTATTGCAAAGTTGCAGTAATAATCTTTTGTTGAAAGTTAAACTGTACAAAGTGTGATAAATTGCATTAAAAGACACACCTTTAAGAGAAAGGCTACTTTCTTCATAACCGCTTTATTCGATAAAATTATGTCATCAAGCTGTCTGGCGTACCTATACCTTATTGGTGTGTAAAGTACCTGCTGTGACTCATCTACTTACAGCTGTTTTTATTGCAACAAACATACCTCGTTTATGTCGCCCTTTCGTTAGCTCAGTCGTACTACGATCGCCGGTAAATTGCATTGACGTAATTGTATCGTACCTTGCGTACGGAACACCGAAACGTTTGACGACGCACCACAATCTTTTTTATGTGCTTACTTTAACATTCGTGCCCTTTTCTCCATTACATTCGATCTGTCTGCATGCGGCATCAAATTTGGAAAATGCAATTGAATTTGCACAACCCTAAGTGACGGCGTATGTTTTTTATTCTTTTTTTATGAATATATAAAGTGGTTTAAACGCAATGGTTTGACAGAAAAATCCAATCGACGGAGATTGACACATTGTTGAAAGGTAACCTGAGGAATGTAAGAAAACCAGATAAACAGATTGTAGAAGGCTGTATCAAAAATGTTTTTTGTTTGGATATTTTAAATAACCCGTATTCTTTTAAATTATTTTCGCTAACCCTGTGGTAAGATTCAATTTTAGTAATTTGATCAAAATGATGTATCCTTTACTTATAATTTGTTTGTCATCGATACTACAAACAATAAAAATATATTTTACTATGTTGGAGGTTATCCGATTCAATACAATCATTGTTCAGGCGCGTCTATAACAAACCGAAATAAAAAAAATGCTCCCCAAGAACAGCTCACAAACATACAAATCGCTCGAGAAAGCTATGAAAAGTTTTTCCAACTGCGGATTTAAGTTTCCAAAGGCGGCGTGCTTTATTGGATGAAAAAACTTTTCCACACTGGGGCCGGGAACTGATGAGCCCACCAGTTCCTTCACCAATGGCAGCGAGCCGACCGGTGATTAATTTTTGTTTGTTTGATTTCGTACAGAGAACATGAAGCCTTACTCCACGGCACCAGCTCGGCACCATTCGGTGCCAACACACCAAGTGAGTTTTGTGCCTGGCTGCGTTGTTTTGCGTTCGTTCCCTTTTGGCAGAAGGAAAATAAAATCCCATCTATATGACCGTGTAGAAATTCAGGCACAACGAATGAACCAACGATGCTTTCTTAGAAGGTGTGCGGATGGAGAAGATCACAAACAATTCACAAGGCTGACGTAAAATGCTCCAAAATAAGGTTGATTATCTGTAGCGGTTCAAGGTGAAATAATGCAAAAAAGAAATACATTTGAAGCTAATAAAAAAGTAAGTAAAGTGCTACAATTTGCAAGTTTGGTGTAGGGTGAAGAAAAAAGCACAGGGAGCAAGGAAAAAACACGAACCACCGGCAACACAGATAGTGAGGATTCTTATTACCTGCCATAAAATCATTTTATATATGTTTTCGACGCTGATACGCTCAAACGGAAAGCTGCTGTACGGTTTGGCTCGAAAGCTTTCCACAGCACGGAGGGTTACATGGACAATAATTTGCTACGCTTCTTTGTTTACGATGCTATAAAGCTGTCAGGCTTTGTTCGTTTTTTTTAATGGTTTCTTTTCTCAAACAATGAAACATCCTTTGCATAATTGTAATGTTGACAATGGAAAGCAATTAACAGGTTTCATTGAATGGTGCGTAATTGTCTGAGTTTCGTCGAAGAAAATTGCCCATTCTTGGAAAAAGTAAGCTAGCAATCGAGAAGTGTTTTTCTTTTAACAGCAAAATGATACATATTTTTTGCACATTTTCTAGATTTGTACTTGTTACTTGTTATTTAGAGTAAGTTTTTCAAAGATGGGTAGCTCGTTTGTCGTTTAATGATTATTGGGGAACGTTTTTTAAGCATAGGAACCTATAAGAAACGATTTTAAAACTCTGGAGGCGGCATTATTAACCAGTTTGAACCACTTATTCTCAGTTTTAGAATCCTTGGCCAGTCTGGGCGCCGCTCTTTGTTCTACACAGATGAAATTTTAATGGAGCCAGGTCTAGAAACTAGGACAAATGGAGTAGACATTTATCATTTTATGGTATCGACAGTATTTTGATGGATACCAGTAACATTGCTGTCTAGCAATTTTCAAACCAATTCATGTCTTTTGCAGTCGTTTTCTTGGTATTGTCCATTTTCATCAGTTTATGTCAGCACGACTGAGCATTTAGTGTAACGCTAGGTCGATGCAGAATTTGGTACACGGTCGTTTACATAAAAATGTGGACTTAACGGTGGCTTTACCAAGGAAATACTTGAATGAAACTTGGTATTTATATGAAGTACAATATTTTGCTTAAGCTGCTTTACCACAAATTGCAAAAGAAGGCACACTTGGTATTTATATGAAGTACAATATTTTGCTTAAGCTGCTTTACCACAAATTGCAAAAGAAGGCACACTTATCACTTATCATCATCACGTATCGTAACCCTCACTCAGTAGGTTTCGTATCTCAACAGTTTCGAAAATTCTTTCCATCCAGTCAGGACACGAAAAATATTTCGATATTGCGGTATACAAGCATTACTGCCACCTAGCATTGAAGACACACGAAAGGCCATCCGTCGGCTCAAGAACAACAAGGTACCAGGTACCGACGGAATAGAAGCCGAGCTGATCAAAAACGGAGGTGCAGCACTCGAACAGGAAATTCATCAAATCATTAATGAGGTATGGGATAGCGAATCGATGCCTTGTGATTGGAATCTCGGCATCATCTACCCCATATACAAGAAGGGAGATAGGCTAGAGTGCAGCAACTATAGGGGTATTACGGTGTTGAATACCGCCTACAAGATTCTCTCCCTAGTTATACAAGACAGACTTGTCCCATTCGTTGAAGAGATAGTCGGAAACTATCAAAATGGGTTCAGAAACGGAAAATCAACCACTGACCAGATATTCACCATGCGGCAAATCTTGGAGAAGATGGCGGAACAGCAGCTACACTCCTACCATCTCTTCATTGATTTTAAAGCCGCATACGATAGCATAGCCAGGGTAAAACTATACGACGCAATGAGCTCATTTGGAATCCCGGCCAAGCTTACCAGGCTTGTACGTATGACGATGACCAACATCACATGCCAGGTGAAGGTGGATGGAAAACTCTCAGGGCCCTTTGCTACCACCAAGGGTCTGCGCCAGGGAGACGGGCTTGCTTGCCTCCTATTCAATCTGGCGCTAGAGAGGGCCATCCGAGACTCGGAGGTGGAAACTTCGGGGACCATCTTCTATAAGTCACTCCAGATCTTGGCATACGCTGATGACATAGACATCATTGGTTTGAGGCTCTCCTATGTAGCAGAAGCTTACCAAAGGATCGAGCATGCGGCACTGAACCTCGGGTTGGAGATCAACGAGGCAAAAACCAAAATGATGGTGGCACCACCAGCGGCCCTGCTAACAAACACTGATTTACGCAGGGGTGATGTACAGATAGGTGATCGCACCTTCGAAGTCGTCCAAAACTTCACCTATCTGGGTGAAGAAATCAGCACCGACAACAACATAGACGTTGAGTTGCGCGCAAGGGTGCTGGCTGCCAACCGGTCATACTACAGCCTGAGGAAACTTCTCCACTCAAAATACCTGTCGCGACGGACGAAGCTGGGACTGTACAAAACCTTTATAGTCCCAGTACTCCCTCTGAGACATGGACTCTGTCCAAAACTGACGAAACCCTCTTAGCCGCGTCCGAGAGGAAGATGCTCAGAAGGATTTTTGGCCCCGTATGTGTGGAAGGACAATGGAGGAGCCGCTAAAATCACGAGCTCCACGAGCTGTGCGGTGAACTCACCATCGTGCAGCGAATTAGGCTCGCCAGGCTCCGGTGGGCTGGTCATGTCATGAGAATGGCACCGGACGACCCAGCCCGTAAAGTCCTTTTAGGACGTCCGCATGGACAGAGGAGGCGTGGTAGACCCAAACTGAGATGGAGTGATGGCGTCGATGCGTCCGCCAGAACGGCCGGGATAATGGATTGGCAGACGACGGCGCTAGACCGTGAGCGGTATCGAGGATTGTTGCAGCAGGCCAAGACCGCGAAGCGGTTGTAGCGCCTGATAAGTAAGTAAGTAAGGTATACAAGCATAAAAAAAGTGTTTTTAAGGTGTGTGAATTGATTCTGCTTATGTAGCACTTGCATTATAAGTATTTTTCTTAGGAACACTACAGGAAACATTTTTAATCGATTTGTATCATGTCCTGACGTTTTGCGTTCATTATTAAATTGTTAGCATTCGTGGCATAATACCAGGGAAAAGCTACATAAACCTTTGTTTGGTAAATTATTTCATTGTAACTTCATTCCATTTTGATCTCACTCTATCCTCCAATGGTTTATTACATTCCCGTTAATACACTCGTCCAGCTGAAGTGCGTCCTTTTGACTCACATTTCCAACGAAAAATTCATACGCTTTTCCACTCTCCCGAATAAACCCATGAAAATTCTTGAGCCTTAAAATATGTGCCACACTTGTCGGTTGGCTGCGGTAATGTTCGTGCATGAAAATCACCATGAACCATACTACTCACCTACAGCCCGAACCCTGGCCGGCAACTTCGATAAAGTCAAGTCGACCCGGACAATGCCTCTTGCGGGCAACATTTTCACCAATGCGTTGAGGATGCGTGCCATGCGGCCGACCCTTTTCCGGGCACAAGTACCGGACGCAACAGAACCAGTCAAAACCCACCGTCCGTGAAATCATCCGCTGGTTGCGTGATTATTTCACCAGCCCAACCCAAGCATCAGTTGTCGGACGTTGTCGATTTTCCCCCAACGGGGTTGGGTTGAACTCTCTCGGCCAACCAGTCAGCCAGCCCGGATCGCTTGGTGGCTCGCTAATGGGGTTGTTAAAATGTAGATACAATTATCGTGCCAGCAGATTATTATGGAACTTTCGCTTCAGATTCACGTGCACGGGATTATCGGTGCGGAAGCTTTTGGCCGGAAGTGGATCGGTCGGGGTGTACATGCGAAGCCTACTCGCAAACCGCTGCTTACGAAAGCTCAACCTACGCTGCGGGAAAGATGAAAAACAAAAACTCGCGCGCGTAACGAAATCAAACTTGAAATGGTATGCAATCCTGGCGATGGTGGAGTTTCAGCTTTTGATCCGCAAAGGAATTTACCGGACAGATGATTTCATGTTCCTCTTTCCGCTGCTTCATCTTCTTCTTCTTATCATCCCACAAACTCTAAAAATAAATGATAATGGCAGTGAAAATAGCCACACGGCAGCGGGCGGCCACTAAGTCCCTGGAGGGTTTGTGTCGGCAATATGGAACGTATTGCTAATGAAAGGTATTCAGTTGCAGCTATAGTTGAGACCGGTTGAAAGGGGCTTCCATTCAGCATTCTGCCGAAGGGTGGTGTGGGCTGGTAGTAGCGTTTTGATGCTGTCTAAAACGAGATAACGACGCTACATTAAGCAATTCCGTAGCAACCAGCTTGGGTTGGGCTGTGTCAAACGAAATAACCATTGAAAGCGTGATTTACTGGCCGTGAGATCAGCGCGGAATCGTTATGAGTTGGCTATAGAACGCTTCTGATTTTTTTTCTCTTCCTTTCTTTCTATATCCATTTCTTTCGCAGGTGTTCCAGGAGCTATGAATGTTACCGTTTCTGAATTGGATGAAATTTCACAGGCGCAGCTTCGAGTGTGTATGTGTGTTTGGGGTACGTGTGAATAGAGCATTTTGTTTCTGTATGATTTTCAAACTGTTTTTCCTTACCCAGTTGAGCATTTTTAAAACAGAATCATTTTCATCTTACAGGTGATTCGTGAAGGGAACGTGAAAACTGATTCGAAGTAAGCGCTAAACGTCTCTCTACATTTTTGCTTTTCCTTTTCATCTTCGTAGTATGTATCGTGCTCAACTGTTTGTCTGTTTCTATGTGGCCAACTAAACGGAACAATAAACGGTTCCGAATCAGAATGTTTTACATGTATGTAAGAATTGCAGTATAAGTTTTGTTTCTCCGCTCGTAGCGTATAGGGTTTTAATAGTTTGTAATATAAAGTGCGTGAGAAGGGGAGAGAAAATGATACATAAATGATGCTAATAATAATGTTTCAAATAGCATAACTGGTAATGATGTTGCGTGTTCTGTTTATTATCTCATCCGAAATCTACTTCTTCTTTTGTTTTAAGGAGATATTTTTTAAGTTCCTTAGCAATGTTTATCTCCTGGGGTTAGGCATTCAATGCCAAACGCCTAGAGGCTTGCATTTTAAATTCAAAAAGGGCCATAACAATCCGCTCTTCCAATCTGGAACAGTTGAACCAGAACTGTCCATTGATCCCATGGTCATTTTCGTTGTTAACGCTTGTATTAAAATTATCAATGTATTAAATAACACAATTTCATTAACCTGAAAATCTTACATCGGTCAACAACTCAACAAATCATTACACTACATTACTTGCACATAACATAGAGCAGCTACATTTATGAATCAAATCTGAAGATTATGAGGGTTTTACTCAGAAAAATATAAAATTGCTTAACATTTTCTCAAATTTGGCTATAGAATTGATACAAATACAGGTTCTTCTTAATTTAAATGACTAATAGGGTGGATGTACCAATTATGGCTATAACGGTTAGTTTTTTCCAGTTAAAACAAGGTAAATCACTTCTAAAAGTTTGGAAACATGTTTGTTATCACTTTTTAACACTTTTTGAACGTTTGTGGACAATTTTTTCCATGTTACAGCCTTCCAAATGTAAATTAATGCTGTTTAAAAATATGGTGGCTCAGAAACTGACAATTCTTAACATTTTGCTA
>KZ061553.1:284114-302780 GCA_002091835.1 Anopheles maculatus
TGGGGGGGGAGTGAAAAAGTCTTCTTGCGAGGCCCCTCCGACTACGTGGCCCCTCCGACTACGAGGCCCTCTTGGATTTGGAGGGGGGGTTGGTTATGGAGTGCACCAGCGGGATTTACCTCTTTGGCGAGGGTCCCCTAAACGGCGAGGCCCCCCCTAAACGGTGAGGCCCCGAGCGGCCGCTCCCTCCGCACCTAGGTTGATCCGCCACTGCCGCTAGCATGCCCACTCCCAAGTTATTGGCGCACCTCGTTTAGCCTCACAGCAGCCCACGGTGAACGATCATACCGTGCCGAGGCGAACCGATGAATCAATCATAAATACGGCTCCACAAACACCTTTCCATCAGCTGGGACAGGGGGAAAACTCGGACATGCCAACCCGGACTGACCTTTCGGGGTGGGACGGTTGGTTGATCAACTTTCTGACCGACCGGTGATATCGATTACCACTTTCAACTTTTTGCTGTCGGTTTGCTCGGTTGTTTCCCGACGATGTAGAAACTTTCGGCCTCTTTCTCTTTCCTGCTTTTCACTTTGCTAGTCCACGGGTACGCTTCGGTGAAGTGAACAAGATCGATTGCGCCTTAGTGCTGTTACAAGAGAGAACTGCAAAACTAGCTTTCCGGGAACTTTGGTGTAAGAATGACGGTCGGTTGGCCGATTTACGGTTGGAAAACTTTCTAGTTTACTAGCCGTTGTGCAGAAGGATTCGGTAAAGCATTTTGCTGTTTTCTGGAAGCTTTTTTGTCGTTATCGCCGGAAGGGTGGGTTTTTTGTGCGAATTTTAGCACCAAGAAAGTTTTGATTTCAATTGTGTTAGTTACAATCCACGATAACTGATTTTTAGCTTATAATTTCAGCCATAGTTTGATGTTAAAAAAATGTCATCAAAATGAATTTCTTGAGAATCAAATTATCTCAAATGTTTATAAAACTTTATCTAACTTTACAATGTAAGTGATTCGTTAAACCATTGAAAGCTTAACATGCCTCGTTGTTAGATTTACAATTGATATAACATTATAATTTTGTTGTTTATTTCTTATACTTGAAATGATTCTCTTGCTCCATTTCGTTTGATATCGTGTGTTTTACTATCAGGTCTATAAATAAGTTTTGACGGTTTTTTTTACGGATCTTCAAGCCTCATATGCCCGAATGGTTATCGATTTTATTGAGAAAAGTAATTTCCGTCACTTTGTACAACCGTTTTCCATCTTTTGCGTAGATTGTGGATTCCTTCATAAAAAAAAAAGAAATCCGGTATGGACGCAATCCATGTTTCGGTCCAATTTTTCAGTTCGGCGCAATTCTGGAAGTGCTGCGCGGTTAAGCCATGCTCTATCGACCGGAGCAGATGGTAGTCGCAGGGCGCAATGTCTTGGCAATATGGCGGGTAGGGTAAAACATCCCATTTTAGTGTCTGCAGGTCAGTGCGGATAGGTGTCGTAGCCAAGCGTTGTCGTGCAGCAGAATTATTTTATCATGCCTGGTCGCGTACTGGGGCCTTTTGTTCTTCAATGCTTCAACTGATCCCACCAAATGCACCAAATGGGCGTTCTTCGTCTTCCAGACTAAAATTTCCACTTACAAAACCGTTGAAACCTGCTCTGGCACGTTCGTTCCGATAATGCTTGATCGCCATGGTATTCCCTCATAATACGATGGGTCTCGGTGGACGAAGTTTTCATCACAAGGTAATTAAGGAGATTACAAACCCTGAACATGAAACTTCAAAATAACAGTGTTGCCAGATTTTACTAAAGTAAAAAATTTAAGTAAACAACGCATGTTTAAAAACCGTCAAAGCTTATTTATAGACTAGATATTCAATCAATTTTTTTTATCACTGTTTAAACATTAGCTTTAACTTCTGACCTCTGAATGAGTTCTGAAACAGCGATCCTCTCGAAATGTTCTTAGTATTTTGATAAATTGTTTTATAATCAGTTCAATGAATAGCTAAAGGTTCCACTAGCAGCAAACAAAATGCTATCCGTTGGATCAAGAACAATTAGGCACCAGGAACCAGGCACCAACGGAGTAGATTTCAGATACTATCCAAATAAACGAACCACTAGAATAGGAAATTCATCTAATTATTAAAATTATATTCAAATGATCAAACAGAGCAAATCGATGTTGTGACCACTCGCATCGTCCAGTTGCACTAGTCCTTATCAATACCACTTTTACTGCAGCGACCCCAAGTAACTACAGGTAACGCTTTATTATTGTGAACAATGTTGGTTTATATTATTGCTTTAACTAACATATAAAAGGTTTTCGATAGTTTTCATGCGAAGTTGGCAGAATTTGTTTTAAGTTATGAAAATAACTAGCAAATTATCTCTTCGTTGATACTGCAGTAAGTATTGAGCAATAAATTTAACGGTTGACTGGTTTCTCAATGAAAACAATGCTATGTTGTACAGGGAAATTTAGATCAGAGCTACAAAATTCAGGTATAAATGCACTATTGCTAGTCAGTCCCATTTCAAAATGTATTTCTTTAAACTTATAAACGTTAGTCGATCTATCCCTTAACTTCATGACGAAAAAATTAACCGCATGACTTACTTTGACAATATTATATTATGTTACTGATGTTCTCATATGAACAATTTCCTACTAGTAAAAAAATTAAAATCAAAATGAAACAAAAACACGTTTAATCCGTTTCAATGGATAAATTTAACGGTTAGCTCATAATCGTTTCACTTTTTAGCTTAACGCAAAGCCATTTTCCTCTCCAATTTTTATACCTCGATCGAAACAAATCGCTTCACATTTGTTTGCCCCTAGCTGGTCTGCCGTTACCATTCAGTGTTACCATCTACTTCCGCACCAAGCTCGTACGCAGCGAGGGCGGCATTTTCCGGTGCACAATTGTTTTTCCTACAATTTTTCCCAATGACCCGGTGAGACTATCGCTAAGTGAATAGGAACGTTCGTGACTGGTAACATTTGTGCAATTCGCACTGTATCGAAATGCCCCATCCTCTTCGCAGTCTGGGGAGGGGGGATCGAGGAGGATGAGGAAAACAGCAGGAGGGTAGCAAGGGGGAGAGAGATAAAATGAAATTAAATAAATTTCTGACAGCACAAATTGGCCCACTCGTGCCTGCCGGCTGCCGGTGAAAGCTGTTGTCTTTCTGCTCTAAAAAACACACACACACACACACACACACACAGTAAAGCTAAAGTAGCGTTCTAGTGCGATTTTGTTACGGGCGCTTTGGGTTGCTTTTTGCAACTGGGTGAAGTGTTGCGTAAGTATAGCAATTGGGCGAAAAGAATAGCGCCAACAAACAGCAACAGCACAATTGCCTTCCTCGAGTGTAGAGCGTCCCGTGCTAGAGGTGACAGTTTTTGTTTTAATTTTAGCTTCATATTAATTAATATTTATCAAGCTGACTTTTTGGAATTTTATTTCGGTTATACTTTTTGCGTGGTTTTTGTGGCTTTCCGAAGGAAATGAAAACAGTGGTATGATGGGAGTGGGGTTTGATAGTCGTTGCTTTTTTTCGTCTTGTGTTGTGGCGTTATGTTTTTTAATTAAACGATGTTTTTAACATTCTCAAACAAAGTAGTTTTCATGTTGTTTTTTAATAGTCAACTTGCAACAGAAGAGACCTAACAGATGGTGTAGTACATTTGAATTAACTTTATTAAATGAAATCAATTCGAAAGAATGTTCTGACAACAAATATTATAGAAAACACGTAGCTTGGGTGTAATGTTGATTGCATTCATTAAGGCGTCGTTACCGGTTTATTGGATACAATCATTCTTTCTGTGTACCAAGTAAGCCAACAATGTTGCAAAACTAATTAATATTCAACTCATTACTTATTTATAGAATAAAATAGTTAAAATTATATCAAGCAGCTGCACATTGTGTAATAAATTACAGCACCAAACCACGAAATATCGAACGACTCAATCAACATACTTAACAATGCATCCATCCTTCTTTCCCGCTGCACGCTAAGTACCGCGTTCACTGCATTGCGTACAAACGGAACGAACCAAATGCGTCCACAATAGAAAAAAAAGAAAACCTTTATAAATTCCCCAACTTTTCAACACACAGCAACTTTTTAACCGACCTTTGAGCTGGGAAACCGAAAATCAAAATCCATAACCGAACAGTGTCGGGTCGGAATAAAGAATAACAACGAAACAAAAAAAAAGATGGATGGTTATTGTGGGTGGCTTAGGAAAGAAAACTTTTTTATCCCAATGCTACTAGCTAAACAAAAAAGAACGGAAGATCTGCATTGGAAAGCCACCGACGAGTAGGTTGAGCGAAAGCTGGAATGTTAAAATGTTTTCGCAGGAGGTACAAAAACGCAGCGAAACTTCTTGCGGAGAGATGTGGTGCATGTTCCGATTTTAATGATGCTGTATGGCGTCACGTTCAGCCATTGTATCGGTGTAGGTTAGAAATAGTTTGCTGCAGTCCATTAGGATGAATGAAGCGGGATCGTTGGTGAGTTATTATTGGTGAGGTTGTTGAAAGCAGCTGTGTGAATGGGAATTTATGGTTTGTTCTGCGGCTTAAGCTTGATGCGATAATAGCACTAAAACTGTTCTAAAATAGTTAACACACATGATTGTAAAGGTTTTGTACGACGTTCCTTTACTCTTCAGAGATTTAAAAAGCTGATTGCGCACTGTTTGGGTTCAAATATTTTCTTGAATGACAAACGTCATGGTTTGGAGCGGAGCGAATCCGATCCGTGTTGCGATAGGGGGATCACTATCGCTCGGGTTTTTTTGTTAACGTTGGCGTCAGACGCTTCCGTAATCCCGTATAGAAAAGGACGCTTGTGTGAACCCGTGTGATTTGGACGTGCTCGTGAACCGAAGAAGTAAAATTACACAACGTAGGAAAGACCAAGAAACAAACGAACTTAAACTGAATAAACGAGAACAAACATATGGTACCGTGACCAGTATAGTGAAAAATTTGGTTTTACGCGTTTATTAGTTTGTGTGTTTAGTGAGTGAAATGGCAACTCGTATGGACCACTCTTCGGAGTCGGAGGGAGAGTGCCAAGGTGGCAAGGGTACAGTTGCGGATGCCTCGATGGACACAGTGATTTTTAGAAAAGAGTCCGTACCTCGGCACCACTCGAAGGAGTCGGATAGGAGGATGGGGAAGGGAGTCTCGTTGGAGGGCCTTTCGACAGGAGCTTTGTCTAATGGTGAAACTGTGTTGGCAGCAAAAAAGGCAGAACGTGATGGTATCATACGGTGTTTGAAGCGTCAACAGCGTTTTTTGGATGATTATACGGAAAGTGACGCGAAATATGTATCAACACGGTTGCAACGCGTTCATTCGTGCTGGGAAGAATTCCAGGAAGTGAGCCGCGCAATACGCTCGCTCGAGGGAATAGTTCTAGCAGATGACGATCTGATGGACGAGATCGACGAACAATGCACGGTGTTGATCGCGGAGTTCGAAGAAAAGCTGAAGCGTCCAGCAAGCGAAAGTGAATTGGCTATTTGTATAAGAAGTGAACAACGGATTCGGCTGCCACCTCTGGCGTTGCCCGAGTTTTCGGGCAATTTCGACGAATGGTTACCGTTTCACAGTTTGTATGTATCGGCAGTTCACGAAAACAATGCATTATCCGACGCTGAAAAGATAATGTATCTGAAGCGAGCGTTGAAGGGGGAAGCGTTCCGTGTGGTAGATGCTTTTCCTACATGTGGTTCAGCTTATGACGCAGCTTGGCAGGCTTTGACAAAACGATACGCGAACGAATACCTGTTGAAGAAGCGTTACGTCAACGAACTGTTGAATATGCCCAAAATGAAAGCTCGCAGAACGAAGGACATTCACATTATTGTGGACAGTTTTGAGCGAAATGCGAAACTTCTGGACCAGCTCGGTGAAAATACAGGCTGTTGGGGTATGCTTTTGATTCAGCTGCTACTGTCCAAATTGGATGATGAGACACAGCGGAATTGGGAGAAAGAACAGGAATCTGACGGCAAGTGTGCGGTGGAATCTTTGTTCGATTTTCTTCGTGCAGAAACGCGTGTGTTGGATGCTATGGCGGTAGATCAGGGCAGTTTGAGTGTAACGAAAAAAGGTGAACGTCGTGTCGTTAACTTGGCTCTTAAAGAAGAAGAAAAGTGTGTGAAGTGCTGCAAAAATCACAAAATTTCAGAGTGCAACTCTTTTGCTGTTCTTGCGATCGATGATAGGTTGGAATTGGTTATGCAGAAAAAGTTATGCTTGAATTGTTTGTCGCCCGGACATTTTGCTAACAAGTGTTTTTCAAGAATTCGATGCAAAATATGTAGAAAACGCCATCATCATTTGTTGCACAAAGATCAAACGCAAGAAGCCAGAAAAGAAGAGCAGGAAGCGCCTGTAGAAGCTACTAGTATGCTAGCTGCGCTGCCAGCGATGCGGCCTTCTTCGCATGGGCAAGTGATACTTTCAACCGCGATGGTTCGTGTTAAGGGAAATAATGGAAAGTGGTTCAGTGCTAGGGCTCTTTTGGACAATGGATCGCAGATCAATATAATATCAAAGGAACTTTGTCGCCGTCTGCGTTTACCAACAACACACGGGTCGGTAACAGTGACTGGAATCGGGAAAATTGGTGTGCAAAATACCCAGGTTGCAAAGGCAACAGTCGCTTCGAATAATAGAGCGTTTTTGGAAGAGGTTGATTTTGTTGTGCTTGAAAATATTACGGAACATCAACCATGCAGTGACATACGTTTCGATGTCGAGAAGCTGCCGAACAACATAGTGTTAGCAGATCCTAAATTCTACAAAAAGGGACCGATAGACATGTTGCTGGGTGCAGAGTATTTTGTGGACATCTTAGAGCGCGAGTGTAAAATTGTTCCTGCTAGTAGTGATCATCCTGGCTTCGTAAAAACGGTATTCGGATGGGTTGCATCAGGTAAAACGGAGTTTCTGAAGAATCAGCGTGCTACATGTCACCTCGTCACAGTGGAGCAGTCTTATGAAAATTTGACGGAATGTATGGAGCGCTTTTGGACGATCGAGGAGCTTCCGTCCAAACCTCAACTTTCGCAACAAGAAAAGGACTGTGAGGAGAATTTTCAGCAATTCCACTATCGTGACGACCAGGGCAGGTATGTGATAGAATTACCTTTCAAAATTGGTGATCATAGATTCTTAGACTCGTCAAAGGAGGCACGTCAGCTGTTAGATGAATTGGTTAGCATTATGGCTAAGGGGGGATTCCAGCTGAAGAAATGGAATTCCAATTCATCGAGTGTTCTAGAACGTGTACCAGTTGAGCATTTGGCACGGTCGCTTGTGGTGAAGCTGGGATCTGAAGAACACGTGAAGACGTTGGGAATAGCATGGCAACCCAAAGCAGATGAGCTATTTGTCGAAGCTAATATTCCTGTATCCAACGAGCATTGGACCCGGCGGCGTGTGTATTCAATGGTGGCTAAAATGTTTGACCCCTTAGGTCTTTTAGCACCTGTAACAGCTTGGGCAAAAATCCAGATGCAAGCTTTATGGATAGCTACTAACGATTGGGATGAACCAATACCATCGCAAATGGAGCATTTGTGGAATGAGTTCCAGGCTCAGCTGCCAACGCTGAAGGATATAAAGTTTGACAGGAATGCGATGGTGAATAATCCGGTGAGCTTACAGCTTCATTGTTTCTGCGACGCATCGGAAGCTGCGTATGGGGCCTGCGTGTATCTCCGATCCATGGACAAGAGTGGAAACGTCAAAGTGGAGCTATTATCTGCGAAATCGAAGCCAGCTCCTTTGAAAAGGATTAGTCTAGCCAGACTGGAGCTTTGCGGAGCAGTGTTAGCGACCAACCTACTGAAACTCATCGGCAAGGCGATAAATATGGAGAACTGCGAAACTTTTATGTGGACCGATTCTACAATTGTTTTGAGTTGGTTAAAGTCACCCTCTTACACGTGGGCTACGTTTGTTGCTAACAGAGTCTCGGCGATTCAAGAGCTTGGAAAAGGATATAAATGGTTGCATGTAAAGGGCGGAGAAAACCCGGCGGACATCGTCTCTCGTGGAGCTTTACCAAAAGAACTGCTTGCTGCAACTTTATGGATGCATGGACCATCTTGGCTGAAGTGTTCTGAGGACAAGTGGAAGTGTTCGGAGTTGTTAGATCCACCTGACGATAGTGTTGAGATGGAAAGAAAGCGCAAGGTTTTTGTGGCAGTTACCGCTGAATACCCAGAGGAATGGTCTGAACGGTTCTCTCATTTTTGGAAGTGTTTGAAGGTTACTGCATACTGTCTAAGATTCGTGAATCGATGCAGAAAATCTGGTAATCACTATGCAAGTATGTGTTTGTCAAATGAAGAGATTGTAGAGGCCAAGGTGCTCATAGTGAAAATGCTTCAACGAGACTGTTTCGCAGCTGAAATCAAGGAGCTTTCTAGTGGTCGAGCCATCCCGCCAAGTTCCAAGCTAAAGAAGTTGGGAGCCTTCTTAGACGAAGAAGGATTGCTGCGTGTCGGAGGACGATTATCCCAACTGGACATACCGTATGTGGCGAAGCATCCTTTGGTTTTGCCTGGCAACGCTCATCTGACAAAGCTGTGGGCGCGTATGTACCATCTCCGAGTGATGCATAGTGGTCCGAGAGCTACGCTGGCAGCTATGCGACGGGAAGTATGGCCAATCAACGGAAGGCGTGTGGCGAACGGCATTTGTAGCAAGTGTGTTACTTGTTTCAAGGCGGCACCTAAGACAGTAATACAACCTACTGGGCAAATTCCTGCGGCACGTGCAACCATGTCGCGATCGTTCTCGGTAGTTGGTGTGGATTTTTGTGGGCCATTCTATTTGCGGCCAGTACATCGGCGAGCAGCAGCGCAGAAATGTTATATGGCGGTTTTCGTATGCTTCGCTGTTAAAGCTGTCCACCTGGAGTTAGTGGAAGACCTATCCACAGCAGCGTTCATGGCAACCTTCCGACGGTTTGTTTCTCGGCGCGGTCTTCCCTCTAAAGTCTATTCGGACAATGGACTTAACTTTCGTGGAGCTAGCAGTGAGCTGAAGGAGTTGCATGAACTCCTGAATAATCCCGCAACTCAACACTTCATTCAGAATGCAGCTCTCCAAGATGGCATCGAGTGGCATTTCATCCCGCCTCATGCTCCGAATTTCGGCGGTTTGTGGGAGGCGGCCGTGAAATCGTCGAAGCGGATTTTGCGGAAAGTACTTGGAAATCAGCGTCTGTCTTTTCCTGAGATGGCTACAGTACTGACGCAGATCGAAGCACAACTGAATAGTCGTCCATTGACCCCGCTGTCTGAAGATCCTGCGGAGCTGAATGTTCTTACGCCTGGCCATTTTCTGATCGGAACCCCCTTGCTGGCCTTACCTGAGAAGGATGTCTCCAATCAACCAGAGAATCGATTGCGTCGTTATCACCAGCTGCAGAAGCTCGTGCAACTGCATTTGAGGCGGGGGCGGAAGGAGTACATAAGTGAACTTCACAATTACGGACAACGCGTGTCACCCGTTAGGGATTTGAAAGAGGGACAAATTGTATTGCTGAAAGAGGATAATGCTCCAGTGTGTGAATGGCCGTTAGGACGAATTGAGAAGCTGTACCTAGGTCCAGATAAGCTATCGCGTGTAGTTAGAGTGCGCACCCAAAAGGGGAGTTACACGCGTCCTACGTCAAGGATTTGTGTGTTGCCAATAGCAGAGTAAATTTATGCTAAATTTAGGGGGGCGCCATGTTTGGGTTCAAATATTTTCTTGAATGACAAACGTCATGGTTTGGAGCGGAGCGAATCCGATCCGTGTTGCGATAGGGGGATCACTATCGCTCGGGTTTTTTTGTTAACGTTGGCGTCAGACGCTTCCGTAATCCCGTATAGAAAAGGACGCTTGTGTGAACCCGTGTGATTTGGACGTGCTCGTGAAGACAAACGTCATGGTTTGGAGCGGAGCGAATCCGATCCGTGTTGCGATAGGGGGATCACTATCGCTCGGGTTTTTTTGTTAACGTTGGCGTCAGACGCTTCCGTAATCCCGTATAGAAAAGGACGCTTGTGTGAACCCGTGTGATTTGGACGTGCTCGTGAACCGAAGAAGTAAAATTACACAACGTAGGAAAGACCAAGAAACAAACGAACTTAAACTGAATAAACGAGAACAAACACGCACATAAATGAGTAAGTATCAACATCTTATTTATTGATTAGATAAGACTAGCTAGCTAAAGCTACTAGCACTATCAACCCTAGCACATTGATTGCTTCCGGAATGGAAAACATATAAAGCTAATTCAAAAACAAAACAAAAATCTACAACATATTCCATGGTAGTCTACACAAAATGCATTCTCCACAATCCTGTGCATCTTGTGAACGAACGTTAAACGTTGTAAAATTCAACAGCATCCGCTCTGCTGCACATAACCACAACTTGCAGCTACAGCAATTCTGCTTCTTTTGGGTTGTTGCCTTTTTTGTTCCTAGTGTTCGCGTTCTATCCCTCACCATATCCACGCCAACGATAACACCATTAACCTTTTCCATTTCCCGTGTTAAGGTTTCTGTTTTTTGTTGTTGCATCTTTCTATTCCCACCACCGATGGAATAACGCTTAAAAAGGAAAGTGGTATGAAAATAAAATTTAACGATGAGACACGTGTAAATAGCAAAACCAGACGGGAGTCTGGAAGGAAGAAGAACACGTGAAGGGCCCTGTAAGCAAACACCATTTTCATGTTGCTTTTTGAGCGTTAAGAAAAAACCGGCTCCGTTGTATCGTAATCTTCAACTCTGGTGGTGCGAACGTTGTTTTAAAAGTCATTTTAGTCATTTGAGGAAAAGAGGACTTACGAAAAAACGGTTGCTACTCTAGGAAATGGTTGGGAATTAGGCAAAAAAAAAAACGAAAGATAAATGTCTCTCACGACAAAAACTGGACCCGAAGCAATGGCGAAGCGAGCGAGAAAAAAACGTGGCCTCCCGTACATGCTAGCATGATACGGGACCGGTTGCGGTAATATTCGCTTCATCAAGCACAAGTGAAAAGCTAGAGTGTGCAAATTAATAAAGGAAAGCAAAAAAGCAACACTACGAAACCTGGTGAATCCGCTCGCGCACCTGCACAGACAAGGTTCGAGGTCCGAGCACAGACGATGTGCATTTAATTTCGTTATCACTTCTTTCGTGGTTCCGTCCTTTTAAACTTGAACCGGCGGAACCTCAGGCAGTGGCACGCCGTGCCTGATCATAATACTCCATCAAGTGTGGGGAAATTAATTGCCAGTTGGGTGACGGCGAAGATTGTGAGACACAGCGAATAACCGAGAACTGAGCAAGGATGTTAAAAAATCCTCCAGTATGTGTGTGTGCATTCTTTTTGTGAACAAAAAGGCAATCTCCGCCAGCTGATGGTGCGATAAAAACAATGTCTGAGGTACTACTATATATAACTATACCGGACCGTCGTGCTCAAACAAGCTGGGGTCATCTAAATTGCTTGGGACGCTGTTATTAGATTCACGAGATGGATTGAAGTTTGACTAAATGCCATAGCAAATTCGACTTCGAATGTGTATATTCTGGTACTTTCTTTTAGTGTTTATGTTTATGAAGGGGTTTCCAGATTATTTTGTTCAAAAACAGAATAAAACAAATTGTGCCATAAGATTGAAATTTTACTTTTTTCCTTGACAGACAGTCTAAACAATTCTTGATGAAAAAACCCAAAGGTCACCTTGGGGACTACGATATGTAAGATAAAATGTAAAAATACAATAGCTTTGTTTGGTTTTTTACCTTTTCCTGACGAACAGATTGAAAGGATATCCAATTCCTTCACTACAACAAACAAATGGTAATGAGAATAATATATTTACTAATCTTTACACTAGTTGTGTGATGTAAATTGTAAAGAATTTGAGGACGTAGCCTTAAATTTCATAGTGTTAATAAATCAAACAATGTTTTTTTAAACAAAGTAGATAAAATGATTTCGAAGTTTTTGACAACAAACACAGTTTGGTGGTTATAGATTATTCGACTAGAAACGTCAAAAATGTGCCACATGAAATGTAAAAAGTATATGAATTGAAGTTTGACTAATTGCTGTGCATTCTAGGGATTGAGATGAGTGAGAAAGCAAAATTAGGACGTTAATGTCGGGAAGAAGAATGAAAAAAGTACAGAAATGAGTATGAAGGTCACAGAAAAGGAAGTAATAAAAATATCAATTGCAGCAAGAAAATATTTTATATCCAAATTCGATAGAAAAGCCGTTAGGATAGCAATTTGTATTCAGCTGAGTCAAAAAAGCGGCAAAATATGTCAGCTGCGATGTTGCAGGGTGAAAGAGAGAGAAGGAAAATGGGTGTGAATGGGATGAGGGTTACGGTATTTTAGTCTTGTATTTGAACTTACAGCAACTTACTTAAAAATTGCTGGAAATTGTTGGAAAAATTTGTATTTATCAAGCAGTCAGGGGCGACGATCACGAGATGCATAACTAAGTTTGATCACATTAAAAGATCAAATTTAAGTTGCTTTCCCACACTCTAGTTTCGTACTCATTTATAACATATAAAACTGATTGTTCCAAATTAAGTAATGCAATTCTGATGTAGTCTGAAGACGAAGCCTTATATATCAAAGCATTATCAGTTATCAACCGATTCTGTCACTCTACCATATGCCATCCAAAAAATGCTATTTAATCGAAATCAGCTGAAAACCCCTGTAAAATACGCTCCGATTATATTTTTTTGAACTGCAACAAAACACACACACACACACTTCAAAGTGACCCTGTGCAAAGGTATGTTTACGTGACAACAAATCTTGCCCGTGCTATTACCTTTGCTAGATCGCACCTCCACCATATCACACTACAAAGGAACTGAAATGCAAGGAAAAAAAATAATGAAAAGGACTCCCAAACGGGCAGCAGCGGCAGCAACAGCATCAAGAACATTTTACGCTCTATTATTCTTGCCTTTGTCGGTCACCATTGTTACGTGTTCCGGCACCGGCAAGTGACTTCACATCATTACACCACAACAACGGAACACTCCGATGGCATCAAGGGCAACCGTACCCATACATGGGAATCCTTCCTGTAACTTTAGGGAACAAAAAAGAAACGGGGCAGTGCAACAACAAAGCAAAAAAAGAAATTCAAACAAAGTAAACGAACTCCTCCTCACAATCGTGGTCGCAGTCCTCGTGTGTGTGTATATATGTGCTATGGTTGCATCACTACAACAATAGAGGGAGTACCCAGCAGGGGTGGCACATTCCACATTTCAAAGAGATTATGCTTTCCGTTTTGCTTTGTTTGGTTTGGTTGGTGTGTGTGTGTGTCTGCGTGACCTCGTTCGTGATGAAGTATTTTACCACAGATGATTGAAATATAAAAACGCAAAGCCGCGGAAGCTGAGCAGCTGGATGCATGGTGGATGGCTTTCCGTAACCGGAACATATGCTGACTCCATCCAAGCAAGCGTCTTTTGATACGGAAATACGCTTTTGAAAAAATGGCACACGTTTGACCAAAGCTATGGAGGCGATCTCGGTGTCGCTTTGTGGAGAACTAATGTGATACGGTTTATTTTTAGTTTGCATTGTATGATTGAGGACTACCAGTTTCAGTCAGAATATGAGAAAATCAAAACAGAAATTTCATTCCTAATTTTATATTATCTAAACAACGACGCTATACGTATATGAAACCCTTACCGCTGACACTTGTCATTCCTCTCCTTGACATGCCTGGTAACATTACTCAAGCGAATCAACTGATATTAATCTTCATTGCTACTTCCTGCCTGTATACCATACTACAGGCATGTCATTTGCAGTTTGCCGCCATAAACTTTCCTAACCAAGGATGCACGGCTAGAAGCTTCCCTGCTATCCATTATTTATCTGCCGAGCAACTTTTGATGAGATGGAAGAAAATTTAATTAAAACTTTTACGCTAATTGAATGATTATGCATTTAAATGTAGCCAGCTGGCTGGGATGGCTTTTGTTGCCCGTGTCAACATCAGAAATCACCAATGGTTGCGACGAAAAAGGACAATGCTGTTCTTGTTTTAAGATGCACAATAATTGAGTAGATAAAAATAAACTAATAGAAATATTTTTTTGTTTTCTAATCAACAAACAATAAATGTGTTGCGACATGTGTGTGTGAGCAAAAGTAGGGTGTTATTGAAATTGAACCATCTTTCTATACATTTATGGCTGTAGTATAATGCTGTTGCATACATTTGGGCGCTTACATAGTACCTTTAGGGAAAACCGTAGTATTGAACTTGAATTGTTTTTTTCTTTTTAATATGCTTTAAGTCAACTTATCACTTTTTTTGTACTTTTTAAACATTTCAATAAATCGTTTATTAGTTGTTCGTGCTGGGTGCCAACCGGTCATACTACAGTCTGAGGAAACTTCTCCACTCAAAATACCTGTCGCGACGGACGAAGCTGGGACTGTACAAAACCTTTATAGTCCCAGTACTCACATACGCCTCTGAGACATGGACTTTGTCCAAAACTGACGAAACCCTCTTAGCCGCGTTCGAGAGGAAGATGCTCAGAAGGATTTTTGGCCCCGTATGTGTGGAAGGACAATGGAGGAGCCGCTATAATCACGAGCTCCACGAGCTGTACGGTGAACTCACCATCGTGCAGCGAATTAGGCTCGCCAGGCTCCGGTGGGCTGGTCATGTCATGAGAATGGCACCGGACGACCCAGCCCGTAAAGTCCTTTTAGGCCGTCCACATGGACAGAGGAGGCGTGGTAGGCCCAAACTGAGATGGAGTGATGGCGTAGATGCGTCCGCCAGAACGGCCGGGATAATGGACTGGCAGACGACGGCGCTAAACCGTGAGCGGTATCGAGGATTGTTGCTGCAGGCCAAGACCGCGAAAAAAAAAAAGTTGTTCGTAAATCAATTTGGTTTTTCGGATTTTTATTATTCATTAGTTTTATTGTTCATGCATTCTTTTTATTTGTAGTTTGTACCTACTGATTTGGTTTTAATTGTTTTACAAAATGCAAAAAAAAAATTGATAATAATTGATTTACTTTATTACTTTTTTATTAACATCAAATGATATGCCTGTTTTTGTAACATATTTCATGACTTGTTACAAACATTACTCAATTTGTTGGTGTAAAATATACGTTAAATTCAAGTCAGAATTCAAGTAACACTACCACAGACTGCGTGTAGGGTACGGCCTACTCCGGGACACGATTTTAATAGGGAAGGAGAAGGGAGGGAAACCAAGAGTGGCTGGTGTTCCACTCGGAACTACCAATCTTGGAGGAAAAGTGGGAAAGGATACAAAAACTCAGCTAAAGATACGAAATATACCGGAGAACGCTGCTAGGTGTCTATAAACCGCTACCCGCCAAGGACAGATTATAGATCTAGCAACTGAGTAATTTCGGGATTTAGATACTTGTCAAGTTCAAAATATCTTTGTGTTGTTAACTCTATCTTGGTGGTTTATTGCCTAAGCATAGTGATTACGAGCTACTGTGTTCCGCTGGCGATGGTTACAATTATACCAACTAAAACTTAACTAACGCTCTATTATGTTATCCACGCCCTCACGGCCTCTAGAATACACTCATACTTCTACTACTTGCTTATAGATGACACAGTTGTATGCAAAAGGACAAATGATGTCAAGCGGGTTGCCTACTCCACAAGCGCGTTTAAATATCGAACACTGCGAATGTAGTTTTAAAGACTCAAAGCCTCTATAAATAAAAAAAAAACTGCCACAGACACTTTAAGTAACAGGTGCCATGAGATGGCATATTTGAAATGTCTAATGGAAAACTGTAGCTTAACTTTAATAGAAAGCTATTAATAAAAAAGCCAATAGCAGTTTATTCCAGTTTAATGTTATTTTGCTTTCATTAATACAAGCTTCAAATCAAAGTACACAAAATAAATAAATCTGTCCACCGTTCGCTCTCTTCTGCACCAAGCACTCAACATAAACAACTACTAAAAAATCAATATTGATCACTCCGCCAACTACTCGCAATCCCGATCACACTCAACCGCAAACACTCCAAACATTGCGCGGCCATGTAAACGGTTTTGTAAAACTTACACCGAACCGACCAACCGTCGGAGGTTCGGGTTCGTTCACAACCGCTCATCACTGTGCGGCGAGTTCACTTTTGCGGGGGCTGTTTCCGAATCACCGGCAGCAAAACCGGCAATGGCCATTCGATAATTCGAGTTTAATGAGAAAAGTTTCCCGAAAAACTAACTTATACCCCCAGTGAAGTCCCCACTTCCGGCACAATCACCGGTGCTGTGGTGTGTAGTGCGACTTAAGAAAGAATCACAAAGGAAAGAGGACCCTTCTTGCCCGGAGAGGTAGGAAGATAAACAGCCTGGAATGGGGAGGATGGTAAAAGAGCAGAAAGCAGTAGCGAATTTACTGCATTAATTTTTATCAATTTTCGTAACTTTAATTAAAACCCGTTGTCCGAAAAAAAACATCTCAAACCACCCGAAACTAGTGTGGGATGTAAAAAGAGGGACAACATGGACGAAAGGACAAAACTAGTGTACCAGAACAGTCCCGTTGTACTTGCTGTAAACTTTTGAGACAAATCCTTAAATATAATCCTTTTTACATGGGTTGACAGGGAAGGGAGTGTGGAAGGGGGATGGGGAAAACAAATTAAAAAAAAAGGCCAGAGACCGCTGCTGGGTGGTGATGGGCTGTGTAAAACGTTAAAGTAATTACTGGAGGGTTTTGCACTATTCATGCTTTATTCATCACTCGATTACCATGCTTAATGCAAATGAAATATTTATCACCCACCCGCTGCACCTTAATGCTGTGGTGGGAGGGGATGTAAAAGTGTGTGTGTGTGTGTGAGAGAGTGGGAATGCGCACAGATTATGCACTATTATCCGGTTGACTGGGATGTGTTCATGGTCGTACGGAAAGCTTTACTCTCTCGGATTCACACAACAATCTCATCCAAACCCAAACCTTCACATGTAAATTGTTATCAACCTGATTTCGCATGCACGCACACACACACACCTGCCAAACTAATTGAATGCTGATTGAATGTTTCCCAACCCGCAAACTAATTCAATGTTCTACTGCATGCCTTCTCGCCGTACACGCTTTGCTATTTATTACCCCCGTTATTTTTAGCGTTTACACACGTATCATCACTTGATGCTAATAAATGTCACTTCATCGTACCAAGCAGCGCAACTGCATTGGAACGTGAACATGAAACGCTTAACCTGTTTACGCCACATTTGAATGCGTTCATTATCTCGCGAGGTACACAATTGGATTTGTTCTAATTTTGTGCTGCTAGCTCAATTGGGTGCACGGTGCATCGTTTATTCAACAGCAAAGTGGTACCGACCCTGACTGACTGTGTGCTATTTTGATTCGTTAAATTACATTTCATTAGAATAGGTAATACGATACGTTTAAAATGAGTCGGAGCAATTGTGCAAAAACCGTATATTGTTGAGTTCTAGTGAGCGAATATTTCAAGGGACCCTTTGTGAAAATTGAACCAAAATCACAATGCGGAATGCATAAGTCACTGTTGTGTACCTTTGTTGTAACGTAATGAGACTTTGTTGAGAGTGCTTGTGTTCTGTAATGTGTCATCAGTGTTTGTTTTGGTCTTTTGCTATGGCTATTAATATATGAAGTATCTTACCACATACTATTGTTATTAACGACACTTTCTGACATATAAATTACAGGCAATATAATAATGCTAAAATCCATAATCAAATTGTCATTCAATGTATAAAGTGTCTCAAACGGAAGTTGTAACATTAATATTAGGATATGATTTAGAATGCAATATTTTAGCATTATATTGAAAATTGTTAAAAACAAGATAATAAAACGTGAGTTATACTTTCACCATAACGAATTGAACATTGTAAAGCATCATCAATTCCTTGGCGGATGACTTCGACATCATCGGGCGAACATCTGCGGCGGTGTGCGAAGCGTACACCCGACTGAAACGCGAGGCCGATAGGATTGGATTGAGGAACAATGCGACGAAGACAAAGTACCTGCTTGCCGGAGGCTCTGACCGTGATAGAGCACGACTCGGAAGCAGAGTATTAGTTGACGGCGACGATCTCGAGGTAGTACAGGAGTTTTGCTACCTTGGCACGATCGTAACTTCGGACAACAACGTAAGCAGCGAAATCCGAAGGCGCATTGTTCAGGGGAATCGTGCCTACTATGGGCTCCACAAACTCCTGAGATTCAGAAGACTCCAACAACGCACGAAATGCGCCATATATCGTACACTGATACGGCCGGTAGTCCTCTACGGACACGAGTCCTGGACTATGCTGGCGGAGGACGCCAATGCACTCGCCATTTTCGAACGGCGGGTGCTACGGACTATCTTTGGCGGTGTGTGCGAGCAGGGCGTGTGGAGAAGGAGAATGAACCACGAGCTAGCTGAGCTGTTTGACGATGCAGACATCCTGACGGTCGTCAAAGCCGGAAGGATACGCTGGTTGGGCCACGTGATGAGGATGCCGGACTCATGCCCTGCCAGGAAGGTGCTCGTCAGCGACCCGTTCGGCACGAGGCGCAGAGGAGCACAGCGAGCTCGT
>KZ061553.1:318835-342931 GCA_002091835.1 Anopheles maculatus
TTTTCGGGAAAGCTAAAAGAAATGAAATAGCCAATTCGGAAACTTTTTTCTCTGTTTATGCCATACAAACAACTTAGCCCTAATAGAGTTAAGTCTTCAGCGTTGGAAACAGCGGTGTGGAGTTTTATTATCATTACAAATGATGTCAACCAATTGCATACTTTAAGGCGATTACAAAACCTAACAGTTATTGTGTCAAATAGAGTAGTGCATATGATTCTACTTCATGATCTACTTTATGATTAAACCAAGCTGCTTTATGATAAACATTAAACATATTACAGTGGACATAACAGAAACAAATAAGAGTAAATGAAAGTCAAAGATCAACTACTCTTCTAATGTGATCTCATTCACACAGCACAATGAGAAAACACATCCATAAAAACCCAACAAAACAAGATTGTTCTACAAGAACCTTTTTGTAGAGTTTCAAATCAAATGAGTACAATCATTTTGGAAATGAACTACTTTCCAACTGCAACACAACTTTGCAGCAAATGTAGAAAACCTATCTACTCCTTCCTCACCACAAAATAGTTTATTATCTTTACTCATCTGAACCACCGATTGTCTTGTCCAGCGCACCATCATGACTACTATCATTTCTTCGCCAACGATAAACACGATTCAGCAAGTTGAACTTTCCGCAGAAACACATGTTACAACAATATCATTGGAAAGTGCGCACTCATGTGTAGTTGTCGGCATTTCCTTTCTTGTCCTTCCGTTGTTTGCGTAAAACCTTAAAAAAACACACACCGAAAATGATACCATACGATACGAATATGGAGCCGAATAGTACAGGTTTCTGTACGCCTGGCAAACCCAATGAAAAATAACCCAACTTCACCACCGCTGTGAACTATACACCGCCAGTACGTTCACTGCAATCCTTTCTCTCTCTCGCTCGCTTTTTTTTTTCGCTCGCGGCACTACTTACAAGCAAACAAGCTGAAACACAATTATGTTAGCGAAATAGGAAAGAATAAACACACAATGATGCACACCAACGATGAGCTGTGCTTGTTGTACGAGGACGCTTTATCCGTCCGGTGATTGTTGCTTTTCCGTTTCGTTTAGATGATGATGATCATGATGATGACGATGATGGTAAGTAATGCTGTGTTCTCTAGTAAGCATTTCTAAGTTTGCAAAAGAAATAAGAAATATACGTACAACACACTCCATGACTTTTCCAACACGATCAAGCCCCAAGAAGTTTGCTCTCGTGCAAGAAAACTGAAAAGCTCAGCAACGAAGAGAAACGCTCGTTAAGCGCTGCTTAGAAGGGTACACTTTTAAAAGGCACGATTTATCATGATTCTATTTCTGTCTGGCAGGATTCTGTCTCCGAAATGGGATAAACGCAGTATATGAAATTTGTTTTCTACACAAAAGCTGATATATTGGTGGCATTTTATTTTGCCTCTGTTGCACAGGCTGGTGGTTCTGGTGCACAGTTCAAAGTTACTGCACCGAAGTCACATGTCTTTTCACATTTAGTGTTCTCGTTGTATGTCGGAAGCAATAAAAATGGCTTTTTGGCTGTCCTTGCTAGTTGATTAATAGAATATACATCTTGGGTAGTCCTTTTGGTAGAACGAAGCACTCGAGAAGGTATAGCATTATTTTAAAGTACAGATCCTAATTTCCTCTTTGTAACTGTAGACGAAACTAATCCTGCAGTGCTGGTAAATATTTAAACTCTTAAAGCACTTTACCGAAACCTCCAATAACAGCGAAGGGTATCCAGGGGGTCATTTATCAATCTGTCAATAAGAGCCCTTCACTACTTCTGCTGCTGCTGCTGCTGCTGGTGCTGCTGTTACCACTCCAAAAATTCATCAGTAAACGTCCGCTGGCCTCAAACACCATTACTGTGGAGGCCTTCGGCCGTATCGTACGAATTTGAAGATGCGCTCCACTCGAGCGACGACGTTTTCGCACTCGTCCATCGCACGCTCGCCACCCACGGGCATCAAGTATCAAGCTCATCAATTAATCTTTCGCATCCTTTCACAGCACCGGCGGAACAGATTGCATAAATCCTAGGCGTTAAGTCAATAGCGCCCGGTCACAAAGTGTTAAAGTTAACATCCAACGGTCAGGATCGATGCTTCAAGTCCACTAAAAGCAAATCAAGCAATGGTCGGGCACTGGTACCAGCTCGCGGCATCATCGTTACCATCCTGCTGGTACCGTCGAAGAATGGATCTTAAAAACTCATTATGGTTTCGCGTACGGAACACACAATTGATGATGAAGTTAAATTGATTGGCTCAAAAATTAATTACAAACATAATAGCTTCAAACGCACCGCCACGGCCGTACACTGGGGAAACGCTATGAAGACATTTGCTAATGGGACGTTGTGTTCGATCGTCCGGAAACGAAATCCCCGAGCATGGTTTGGGATAATCACATGCCCAACGATGGGAAAGATTTTGATGGGAGTTTGAAAAATAAGTATAAATCTTGGTCTGGTTTGAAAGATTTCTTTCCAAACGAGTGATTAATTTATGGTTTCGGGATTTAAAAGGAGAATGATTTAAAATGTTGTTGTAAAAAAAGGCATTGGATAAAAAGAGGTTGAAAAAGCTTTAAAGTCTGAATATGAATCGTTTTTGCTTATGCTTGCTGATTCGTTTGAATAAAAAATACAAAAATTTAGAAATCATCGCTGTGCTGCTATATAACTTTTAAACTATGTTTTATTTTGAAGCTTTCTATTCCCATAGATGAGATTTTAAAACTTTATATAGCTTGTTGAGAGGCGTGTGCCTCGGTTCTTTCTAATTTACGTGTAGAACACACGGAGTTCTTGTTACGACTAACTATTTTATTGTTTAGCTTCGTATGGAGTATCACTCATCATGTAATATTTACATGTCACCGAAAGTTCAATTTTATATTTTTCGTATAAGTATTCGCATTGACAAAAAATGTATATTTTTCCCACATACGTTTTTCCTCATAGACGACGTAGTTTCGTTTGATCTTGTCAATTAGTTTGCAACGTTTTAATACTCATTGAAGCATTGCTTCTTTCAACAAACTACTGGGCGCCTCCATCCACTTGCATAACAAATTTGTGATATGATCACTTTTGGATTACGAATAGTTAATAAAAAAATATTTTCAACACAATAAAACTAAAGATTACGTTTACAATTCATATAAACAATTAACCAAACTAAATTCTTTAATTTAATTTAAAAAAAAACATATGCAAAAATTATAATAAAGAACAAGGAGTACCGAATTTTTTCTCCGTTTTACCCGTTCCAACCCTTAAAATGCAGTTTATCAAGAAGTGGTATGTTGAAAGCTTCCATAGTAGAAAGAATATTGCTATACCATATTATTAATTATACATTCTTGGCTTTCAATATCGCTCAGAAAACAGACACACCCACCCGACTACCCACTAAGTCCACCGACAGAACCGCAACGTGCAACAAAACTCACCAAATCACTAACATTACACACGCACACTGTACCGGATGAGAGTTATTAATGATCGGGTTGTTTCATCATCAAAGTTATAGTTAAAAACACACCCAACGCCGGATGCAGGATGTAAAACAGAGCAAACGGAACAGGAGGACAGGAGGGTTCGTAGTGCAAACCACAACAAATCATCACCCCGTATGGTGATGGGAAGAATGGAAGATTGACCCAAGGGGATAGGGTGAGGTAGTCTACCCCCAAACAAACCACTCGTGAAAGCCAAACCTCGAAAAGGAAAACCACAGACAGGGGAACCCTCGGTATTGGAAACGGCGGAGGTATCTAAAACGTCTAGAATAACATGAAGCATGGAGCAAAATTGGTTCTTTCTCATCATGAAATGTGTTTGCTAACGTTTTCCAATTCCAAACTCGTTGCTGCGTTTTGTTACTTCCATTGCTCTGCTTTAGATTTTATTTCTTTAATATTTTACATCTTTGTTCACTCGCTTTTATAGTAGCCCTCCTGCACGATTTTTTGTTGTGTTAGAAAACTTCAAGTCCTAATTCTCTTTCACATTTTCCGATTTTACTGGAATGATTTCTTTTATGTTTTGTTTTTTTTGTTGTTGTTGCATTTTCCTTTTCATTATTTTCTCTTACCGTCTAA
Source organism: Anopheles maculatus (assembly GCA_002091835.1). Classification (NCBI taxonomy): domain Eukaryota; kingdom Metazoa; phylum Arthropoda; class Insecta; order Diptera; family Culicidae; genus Anopheles; species Anopheles maculatus. The sequence goes on from KZ061553.1 coordinate 322,958, forward strand.
TTGTATGTGTTGTTTGTATACGAACATTCCAAAATATGGTTTGTCAATTTCTACCTTCCTTCTTTTATATCTCTCTTTCTGTGCTATCTCTGCTCTGCGTCTCACTTGCTTGCTTGTAAACAGGGCGCGGTGTCTGGTGAATAAATTGTTCATCGCGATCGATCTCGGCCAGTCATAAATATGTTCCGGTCAAAAATGTTAGTCACTGTTGATACTGCTGTCGCAAAGAATTTGCATATCTCTCTAGCACATTAAAAAAAACAGAAACTTCTTTTCTCTTTTGCTCACGCTTCTACAACATGAAAGCAAAAACCGCCGAACAAAGGATATAAAAGAAACAAAAAGTGCGGTCCAAAAGAAGCCGAGCGGGCGCACATAAAAAGATGGCACCGTGGCATTTAAGCAGGAAGTGAAGCGACCTGTCATGGTGTGTCCTCCAGTCCTCTTGCTTCCTTCCCGGGTTCCTCCCTGCTCGTCCTTCCGCTCCATCCTAGCGTACATCCTCCGTTTCAGTGTCGTGCTCGTTGTAAATGTCGTATCCGGTCTGCATCTGTGGATTCAAACCGTCGTCCGCTTTCTCGGTGGCGGTCGTATTGTAGCCTATCTCGTGGTACCGTATCGGGTAGGTCAACTGATTGCCCCGGTCCCATGTGTACAGTTCCTGTTAGAAGATGAACGGTGAGTAAGAAACAGAAAGAAAAACCAAGCCCCCGGAAAGGGAAAACACGATAAGCAGGATGTATCAGAAGAAGTCACTCGTTAGGTGTGGGTGCCTTTGCCTTTGAAGCGCTGCGATGCTCAAGCGCTACACACCCACACGCACACACGGTTGTAGGAGGAATATTTATTTCTTCCTTACCCTCCCAAAAAGTTCGACTGTGTTCGAAGTTCAATATTTGATTAGGCTACTTTCGCCGCACAGCTCGGGGAAAACTGGGACACCGGGCGAACCTTTGACGGCTTCATACTCTGACCTTCTACTTCGGCACATACTCCCTCCCTACACACACACAACCACAGCCACAAACACATGTACAAACATACACACACACACTCTCTGGGTGGTAAACATAAAGCGAACCAATTTAATTTGATTTCCCATAGAGAAATGCAAAGAAAAGTTGTTGATCTAAGGAAATTAATTTCCTCCGGAGAATTGGTGGCTCTTTGAGGGTTGGGGAGCGTGATACCACCAACTTCCACTCTACGGAACAGAAGGAATGTGTTGAATATAGCAATTGTGGCTCACAACCATTTTGGGCAAAAAAGCATGCACCCTGATAATGCTCCGGAATTATCAAACGAAATCTCCTGTTGTTTGCACGTTTGATGCCAGCCAAAAACCTCACAAATATCCACAAAACAATTGGTATGCAAATAAGTAATGCAATACATCAAAAACCATTTACGGAAGGCGCCTAAAAGGGTCTGTGTCTGTGAGCAGCCGCAGGGAACCATTTGCAGTTTAGTAAATCAAAGCCGGTGTTGGCTATCTAATGCTTTGTGTCACCATCGTTCAGTACTACAGTGATCCAAATAGTTATAAGTGCATGGCCATTTTAATACTAGATTTAAGATAAGAATAACTTTATTTACTACTATTGAATTTATTACTGAACTTTAAAAACAATTGATGAAATAAGTGGAGATGGAAATAAAGCTGACAGTGTAATTCCAGAATTATTCCAACCAAAACTAACACGTCTAATACCGATATTAGGCTTGATAAAGATACATTACTTTGACATTGACAACATTGAGATATATTTTCACACATAACTTATTTCAATGTTTAAAACAAAAGTTCACAATTGTTATGTAAAACTCGGGCTTACAAATGTAGTATACGGTCATTTAAAATCAGTTCAATCGCCTAGCAAAAGTTTTGTTATAAAGTAAATTCATCAATCCAGTAAATCCAATAAATTTTAAGGAAAATTAATGTTGTTCGTGTCTAGCTTACAAACAATTAAATACTCTCTACGCTATAACTATTGTATCTTATAAAATAACATACAGGTTCTTCTGAAGATCTTGACTGAATCAGGATCAAAAATCTTGTTCAAAACAAGGTCAAACTTTCTTTTCAACCGTTCAAAAAGTCTTCTATTTATGTCATTTTGAAGGTAATTTCTTTGTGATTTCTTCTGAATAAGCTTAGAGCTGATGTACACAATATTTAACAAAAATTTGAAATTCATATAATACATCCAATCGGGTTTTGTTAACCATTTCTTTTTCAATAATCGTTCTTAGTCATACAGGTTTCTTATTCCCACGCTCTAGATCTTACCGTTTTCTAACAGATACTCATTAGGATCCATTAGGATCTGCTTAAAGCAGCATTACATACAACATAAAACATAAAGCCATGCACTTATAACAATTTCACTCACTGTTTATCCCTACCGTATCCCAAATGGCGAGTGCAAAGACACAAAACACACGCTCGGTGAAGAGTTTCCCAATAGTTGTACCATCCAGAGCGGGAGGTTTGTGAAAGATATAGTGCATCAAATTTGAGATCATTTGTTCTCTTTTAACTAAATGGTATCGTCATTACTTGTAGCTACTCCGAAGCACGTCGGGTGACACTGGTGGAAAAGTTTTCCATTCACCCCTCTATCCCTCCCTCCTTATTCCACTGCCCGCATCACATTGGATGGTGTCCAATTTCGAGTAAGTAATTCCTCAACATCAAACAACGACAACAAACTAGTTCTTTGTGCGCTCTGGGGACGTTATCATCCGGAAGTGTCTCCATGCAAAAACAAAACACATCTCCCTTTCGTAGTGCTCTCGTATAACTGATTGTCTCATTAATTATAGATCCTGGTCACAGTGGGATGATAAAAGGCACCGTAAATGGGATAAGAGTTACCGGAAGGACAAGCTCGTCCGTGTGCTTTCGCTTCTTCTCTATCACTCGAGCCGCCCAACTATCGAATTAGCACTCCTTACTCCAGTGTAATGTCTGCTAATGTCGTCTGGTTGGAGTTGGAAAGAAAACTCCCAAAAGTATTGCCATCCCGAAGCTCTTACCTTGTTTTTGAAATTGTATCCCACGGTGGTAGTCTTGCGGAACGGGTTCGTGAACGCCAGGCTCACGTCCAGCAGCTTGCTGTGGTACAGATCGAGCGCGAGCCGTATCTTGGCGTTCCGTTCGGTGACGGAATCGATCGCGTACAGGACACCGCAAACGATGAACATTTCGCCCACCTTGTGATGATTCACGCTAATGTTCCAACCGTACTGTACCGTGAGGTTGTTCTCGTTAAGCTTTACAATTTCGATGGGGGGAAAAAAGGGAACAACACAAAAGAATGATGTATTCGTAGGGATTGGAAAGTACTTCGAAGGAAAGCTTTGCTGGATTGCAACACTTCATTTCGCTTGCAATTTCAAACTGTCAACCGATACGCTGTACTCAAGAGTCGTCGTCCAAGAAAATGGAAATTGCTTCTGTTTCTTTCGAACCCAAAAACAAAAACAAGGCAACAGGAAAATGATTAATCTTGCTCTCCCTTACCTTGACAACCATTGTGTTGTTCGAATCGGGCGTCCCGTAAATGACCCACAGCCCATTATCGTCCACGTTAAAGTCCATGTAATTAATTTCGGTGGTGTACAGATAATTGGTGCCGTTCGTAGTGACGCCTTCCAGCTCGTTCATCGCTGCACGAGTGAACCCGTCGTTGGTGCCATGTGAAACAAAAAGAGTTGTACATTAATTCAATGTGCGCACTCTTCACCGGTGCTCAGCATTTTGCAAAGGTGTATTAAAATATGCTTCAAAATAAAAACCAACTACACGAGCTGCAAGCACTCTTGACAGAGGCAGCGCGTAGTAGTTATGTTTTGCGTTGGGTTTTTCACGTTGCAGATTATGCCATGCCCATGTTCTGATGGGGGGGGGCCAGCAACAACTTACCTGTCTGTCGCTCCACGTTCAGATCGTACTTGATGATGCGGGGCGAATTACGCTCGTTGTAGTAGAATGAACCGTTGTAAACCACGTGTGCATTGCCCTGTGGAAAGGAGTTTTTGTTAATGGGAAAATGGCTGTAAAGCTTGCTTTAAGTACGTTTGCATTTGGTCTTACGACGGCCGTACCACTTGTAACAGCCATAAGACTGATAACATACAGTACATATAATACTTTACACAAACGAATCATCAAAAACAACAATATTTTGTGTGGTATTGCAAATTTAAAAAATGAAAATGACTGGATAATATTGATCTTCACTTTACTTTCACCACTTGAACTATTGAAGCAGATTTTATACATAGTAATGGACATTTTATGTCTCATTGATCATGTCATGAGTAAATCACTGTCAGAAAATTTTCAACTTATGTTTAACCTAAATTACACCTTAAAGAATGAGATTCTCTTCTTTCGTGGCCTGCTCCTAGGGAGCACGTCTAATAGACATGGCCTTGTGTCTAAAGAATGAGATTAAATACCTAAAATCATTTCAAAAATCAAATCAATCGTCAGCTAGATGTAAGTGTAATAATATTGTAATTAATTCATCATCATTAGTTAATAAATCAATCATCCTGTCTTGCCTATAGACGTTCAGATGCTCGGAAGGCAGTGGAACAGCATGTTCTCGCTATATGGCTTTAAAATGATTAGTCAGTAGCACGTTTATAATTTATATAGTAAACATGAATTATTGTAGGAAGAGTTTGCGCAAATTATCAAATTAAATTATCATATCAGCAGTATGGGAGTATGAATAAATTCTAAAATAAAGTTCGTATACTTCCAAAGAAGTGAGCGTCTGAATGAAAACAATTGTTTCGCTGACTAATGCAGTTTAGATTTCGCATAGAACCGAATCAAATTTGGGCATCAAAACACTCTTACTTACTGTTGTCTTGCGATCTGTCAATCATAATATTGCATACAGTAAGGCGTATTGAAAAAAAACAACTAGCGAGGAACATGAACATGAAAATAAATTGCAATATTTAATAGAACTTGTAGTTAGTAGGCCCTGGCGCTTAGTCAACTGTAGTGAGGTTCAGTAGTATACACTAACCGATGGCAATTTTTTGTGCTCAAATATTACATGTCATAAACATCAAACAATTTCAATTAGAAACCGTACTCCAGCTTTATCCAATTAGTTCGGGTGTCCATGTTACAAATTGGATTCTTCATTCATTGTTCCACTTGACACTCCATCTCCATGACGCATACGAAGGCACACACGAAACGAAACGTTCCCGGATGTCATAGTTACTTACCCGGAAGGAACGCTCGAGCCGATACGTCTTGGTGGCCACGTTGTTCCGGTACGTGGTTTTGTTGGCGAACTCAAACAGCCGGTTGGTGTCATTTTCCCTGGTGGCCCACACCTTCTTCTCCATCGCGTCGTTCCGTGCGGCCGGATCCTTCAACCATGCGCCGAACAGCTGCTCGGTGTACTTGTGGTACACCGGTTTACCCACAGCGTACAGGACACAATCTGCAAGGTGTAAAGCGTACCGTGGTGAGATGGCGCATTTGCGGTGCCAGCGAACCGGGTGCTAATTCGCTACTAATTAGCTATCTACGGTATGATTTGTAATCGGAATGTGTACGGAATGTAGTTCTTTTGACTTCCTTGGGGGAATTACTGATAACTACACGGTAGATTGCACAGGTAAAGAAGGTGCAGCAGAGAACCTCCAGGTTCCGGTGTAGGGGCTCTACACCACTCATTTACACACGCATCGGACAAAATAATTGGTTATCCAGGCCGGACTAACTCACCAGTCGTTCGGTTCGGTAAACCCGTGAAACTGACATTTCCGATGGGTTTGATTTCCAGATTGCCCACCAAATCGTACAGTGAAACGATCGTGTCCTTGCATTTGAAGTCCCTGCAATCAGATGCACCGGAAATCAGGTTTCGTGTTGCATAAAGTGTGCCATTGTGCAAAAGTCTGATCACACACACACACACGCTTACCTGGGATCGGGACACTCGGGGCAGGTGGTCGGTGGGCCACAGATGTCCTCGTACGATTCCTTTTCCGGTGGTTTTGTACCGTACACGTTGATGTCGGTTGAACCGGGTGGCCGAATGATGAACGGTGAGTGTTCCATCAGATGAAACTCGGCCTCCGTCATGCCGAGCTCGTTCTTGGCCACACAATGATACTCACCGAAATCGGACGACCGGATGTTGGTGATGTTCAACCGCATAACGGATTTGTAGCTAAAAGGAGAAGAGTTGTGGTTTGTTTTAGAAACATTTTGGTAAAATAGTTCACGTTTAAAAAGCTGGAATCAAAAACTTTTCTTTCTATGCATATATGACGTCAAAAGTCTTGACGAAGGATATTATTCATCAATTGTTGAAGCAGTGCATTTCAATGCAGGTTTATACAGTGGAATTGCTAGGTTATAATTGAATTATGCAAACCGCAACACATCTAACTTAATTGTTGTTGTTAAAACTGTCTAAACTTAATTGTTACAACGAACTTAATTGTTGTTTAGTTAAAACTGTTAATTATCTCTTCTTCATCTTCTTCTTCCTTGGCACTACAACCTCGTGAGGTTTTGGTTTGCTTTTTCTAGGTTTCGTGACCCGTAGCTGGATAGTCATCCTGCGTACGAGAAGGCGGTCCGGACGGGATTCGAACCCTGGTACTGCCGTGTGAAGACCGGCACCGCTGTCATGTACACCACTGGTTAATTTTCTCAGTTAGTGAAATATAATTTCATTTACAATGCCTTGCATCAAAAGGCCAAATTATATTCCTTACTCCTGTAAAGTACTGGGCGCCTCCATCAATTTAATTTGATATTCTACGCATTACCAAAACTTTTAAATCTGAATATAGGAACTCATGAAAAATATCGATTTTCGTAGTAAAAGAGTCATCTTTAAGTCTATTACAATACTAACTTTACCAAAATTCATTATAAATATAGTTATTTTGACATAAATCATGGTAAAGGCAATTATATGACCAACGACAATATAAAACCCCAATATAAACTTATTACACCTATCACACAAAACCGTATAAAATTAAAAAAAAAAACTTTAATATGAATGGTACCTTATAACCTCACAAAATCAAATAGAGCCGTTCCGAAAATTAAGCTCTTTCACCTGGAATTATTCTGATTTTTTCTTCGTAACACTCACTGGTTCTGATTTCTTGTTATCACACTTCAAAACAACAGTATTTTACCGCTATTTCCGGTCTTCCAGTGTAAAAATGAAAAATTGCTCCAATGAAAAATATACAAGTTTTGTGATACCTGGTAAAACTTTCAATTGCTCAATTAACAAACATGCCTGACCGCGTTGCGTTGATAACAATTCCAATTCTCGATAATCAAAAGTCCAACCAGTACAATACGCATGTTTTGAAAATTCCAGCAGCTCAGCACTGTGTTTTTCAAAACATAACTTTCGGGGATAAAAAATACTAATTAATTTGTGCAAACGCAAACACAAACCAAACTGCTTGAGGCACTCGTACTAGTTTGTCGACGAACTTTTATTTTCTTCCCCGTGCTGCCCCAGGTTTGCATAACTTTATTCCATAGAAAATTATACCCCATGATTGGTCGGAATGTTATTTCACCTGCAAAAACTACTGCCCTCTCCCGAAGGCACACAGCGATGCAAGAATTACGAACCAATTACAGGGTAGAACTGAAGAGAAAATTTCATTCTTTATCTCCTTCATCCCTTCGTTAAAGGGTGCCCGGGGGGAGGCTAGAGAAGTTAAAATTCATCGGAGAAAAAAGACACGAATCCTAGTCTGTCACTGGTCGTCCTATGGAACGGAGGGATAAAAAGTGTGTTATTTCCAGCAAAGTTTCTATTTTTCGTTCTCTGTGCCTTTGTCTCGTTCTTTGAAAAAGGATGCCTGGATGAGAAAGGTTAATGCTCGATAGTCTACACTACTGTAAGCATGTTACATGCTGTGAAGAGTTTAGAAAACCCAAGGCAAGCTTCCATTTAAAATATTTCACAAATGAAAACAACAAAATAGCTTCCGATTTTCATTTCTACAATCCGGCTGGTTCTAGTGGTTGCTACGGACAATTCTCCGTTTCCTGATTTTTGTGTGTTGTTTTCCGAAACCCTCACCAAAGCATAAAGTCGTTAAGTAAAAACCTCAGACAGTATGGTGCGGTATATAGTATGGTTTGTTTTTTTTTTTGCAACTCAGGAGACATTGCTCATATCGATCGGATGTAATGTCCGGAAATCCGCTCTAGTGTCCCATATGAGCTCACGTAACATACTCGCCCCCACACACACACACATACAGACACCCACCAACAGCGCTCACACCACCGACTGCCCCATCCGTTACTTACCCATCGTAATGGGTTTCCATCTGGAATTTATCACCGGGCTCGAGCAGCCGCCCTCCCGGGAACCGTTCCCAGTACTTCAGTGCCTCGGGGAATGCCTCGATCTGTAATTACAAGAGCATGCGAGAGCGACGGTTGGAATGTTAATAGCATGGATGGACATACCGGTGCCATGATTGTTATGCACCGGTGCGGATACACATTCTTCGCCGTACCCGGTAGACAACATAACGAACTGATAATGGTGTAAATGAATAATAATAACATGTTGAGAGACGAAATAGGCCGAATCGATATTGTATGATAGTTTGAAATATTGCACGTTTGTGCATTTCGTTCGGCAAGCTTCAATTTGATGAACATTCATATGTAGGGATTGATTATTAGAATTGTTTATTGTGAATTTCGTGCTATTTTTCTGTCTTTTATTGGATCTATGAATATTTGTACATAAAGACTTGTTGTTTGAGTCCACACCTAATATAAACTTCATACTTCATAAATTTCTGTTTGATTCTACGTAAAACTCATTTCTGTGTCTACTTATTTTATGCATTAAACCACTTAAACAAGCTTTTCACAGATCTGAACGAATTGCAAGCGAATTTCACAAAAATGATTTAAACCCCGTTTTACCACACGTCGTGCCCAGTACGACTGTGTCAACTTTCCTCATAATTTTTCTGGCCCTCGTACACACCCACACCAAATACGACCATTCGATTAGGCTCTTTGCCGTCCACCCGAGTCGGAAATAGAACTGCTCGAACTGAACGAAGGTTCGGAAACCACCTGCTGCTTTATCTTTTTCCTTGTTCGCATTTTTTTATCCCAGCTGCTCTGTATTTACCCCATGATACGAGTGGTAGAGATTCAATTTAGATTTATGAGTTCATTGCACGATCCGCAATGTACTGCGTGGCGGAGGTTGCTGTGGTTTTGGAAGGGGCGGTGGGATTGTACAGTTAGATTTGGCTCGATTCTAGATCGAGTCTAGGCGCAGACATGACGAAGCAAACAAAACACAAAAAAGAAAACAGACAATCAGGAAAAACTCTATACGTGCCGGTTTGCAACAGCAATGGCGCCCGATGGGTGAAAAGCTTTAATAAGATTTATGATGGTAAATCAATTTGCGGTATGCCTAAAAATGGGTGGAAAAATCTGCTCGCAAAACCGTGCCATTTAATAAAACAGTTCCACTGTTCCGAGAAACGAGTTCCCATAACCGTTTACACAATGGTGTGCGGAAGTGAAACAAAAAAACCCATATCGAGAAGGAAAGCCGAAGGAATTTATGTTTCGTAATTTAAGCTGCTCAAGCTAGAACAGAACTCTTGGCACAGTTGGCATGATTAGGGGGGGAGAGTCTGGGGTTTGGTTTTTTTGTTTCAGTCTACAGTCAAGATTGATTTTATTCCATTTCATATGTGCCGTATGAAATGGTTCCCGTGTGCGTGTGTTAAAAACATTTCACGAGTCGTATGATACCTTACCGTGCCGTAGTATCAATCAAACCGGATGAAACGCCCGTTGACGCTCACTTTATCCCACTCAAAATGGACCATTAAATCGGAACCCACACGCACGCACACCTACCCACACCAAGGACGCAAGCAGGTGGACTATGTAGTATCGTATGCAATCTAACAACTTACCTCACAGACAAACGTCACCGTGGAACCGTTCACCGCGTACGCCATTTGATTTCTCACGCGTATTAGTGGGGGGACTGTGGGAGAGGGCGGAAAGTAAAAGGAAGAAGAAAGCAATAAAACATATGCGATTTATATATGGTTCGATAATGTTAAATAATGCTGAAGTACTGGCAATCGATCAAAATGTAGTATGTGGAAGGAAAATAGTGTCCTATTTTTATGTGGCACGATTTGCCAGTGCTTTTTATGCCAATTTCCAATCAGAATGTTTATTGTTTCTACTAGTAATCATATTTATTTAACATGATATTGATTTCTGTCACAAGTCATTAAACCAGTTTAAGTATATAACTTGCAAAAATATTATAAAAAAGACCGATAGAATTCGATAGTTTAGAGATATTTTTTTTTCTGCAATACATTTAAAAGTAATTGTGATGTAAACATTTCTTAATTATTAAAGAATAATATGATTCCAAAATATCGCTCATCAAACTTTGAAATCTCCTATATTTTACTCCTCATATTATACAAATTTTGGTCTGTATTCGTTTTAAGACCAAGACTAAGAAAGGTTAGGTTTTGCCTAACGAACGATTTCTTTCTAAAATTTCTAAGAGAAAATAAATTTTATTGCAGCACATGTAAGGGCGCATGATTGGCTTTTGCTTTGCACACATGTCTTTACCAATGTCTTTACCAATTGTTTCTATCTAATTTTTCAATACACCAAACCGTTTTATATTGTGTTTTCCATAGAAAAAATAAAATCTAGCTAATGGTTTTATCTTCTAGGTTTTTTGATTTACTTAACTATTGAATTATCTAATTGTAAACAAAACGTCTGGCATTCTAATTGAAATAATAAACTAGAACTTCACTAGAATTCACTAGAATTGTATCTTAAATTAAAGAGACTTTAAGAGGCTAATAAATTTGTTTACCAACGGAGCTGATTGTCTTAATTTCAGAAGGGATACATTTATACAATCATTTCTACACAAGAAAAGCTTTGAATGCATGATTTGTTATTTAAAATTTTGTGTTGATAGTTTGTGAAACTGACTCATAGATTAGACAATTGTAATAAGTGAATTTTTGGATTATTTTTAAGTGTTTCATTCTTTACATCAAACCTTCCTTTTATCTTCGAAATGTATAGAACATATAAAACTACATCAAAAAGCTTCACTGTTACTAAACAACTTCTCAAAAATATGTCAAAACGGGTAATGTTAACATATTACCAACAAGTTGCACTCTAAACCCTCTGTACAAAGAGCCTCGGTAAACGTCATTATCAGATTGAAATCCATTTAACCGACTATTGGCATGAAAAACCACTGCGAAAACACTTCACCACTCTCAATCGATAGCAGAAACTTTCGATCCTTTAGCACAAAAGCAAAACCTAATCTCAACAATGACCAGATTACAGCGATACTATTGTTTTATCGATAGCAATCGGCACCGTGTGCACATGTGTTGCCCCATGTGTGTGATACACTACGGCAAACACTACCCAGTACGGCCATTACTATCCTTTTCCCGAACCGAAAACTACCAACTTCGATGGTACTTTCGTTTGCAAACGGCAAACAATTTCACATCCACTTTGCGATCGCTGGTGCATACGCCAGAGTTGCACCACCCTAAAAGCAACGCGCGCGCACCAAACGATGCACTAAAGACACTCGCCTCTCGCTTGGTTCGTACCGCGGAAGGGATAACGCAAGTTGGCTTTTCTTCCGCTTGTGCAGGACAATTTAGAATTGTGAACCACATCCGCCCGCCCCGGGACAGGCTGCACGGCGTGGGGGGAGAAATGAGGAATTCTTGGAAACTTACAATGCACTTCGATGTTGAACGTCTGGTTCGCTGGCGGTGAGATGCCATTGTCCGCCAAGCATTGGTACGCGCCCATGTGCACGCGATTGATTTTGGTAATGTTGAGCGTGTGTCCTGCCATCGACGTTGCTGCAATGGGAAAGGAAAGGTATCAGTAAAATGGCTTTGCCGAAGATGGTCACTCGATGAACGTTTAGTTCCCCCTGGTATGTGTGTGTGCGTGGGATAATCACAGCCCACGTCCAGCTGTGGTTTGGATACGGTGCATTACACCGTAGTTGCACTGGGGCATCGGTGCAGTTTTTTTTGCTGTTCATGAAGTTCGTTGAAGTTCGCTGGATTGACCATCCCTGCATCCGATGGCAACTAGTTTCACCTTGATGATGTTAGCGCATCCAGTCCAACCATCTGCTGTACGATGTCTGTGCAAACCGACGGCCCTATTATGGGCATGGGTAAATGCTATTAGGACGCTGCTATTGTCCGACGAGTCAACATACTGGATGTGGCATCCAGTGTAAAGTAGACTTCTTTCCATCTCTGGACCTCCACAATAGGTCCGCTCCCCAGTGCAAGTGATTGCTAACACGCTTGTAACGGTCAAGTGCTACTACACCACAACCAACTTCCAGGAAGTTGAATTGCGAAGTGCGCACCTAGGAAACCTAGAACCTGGTAGCTAAAAAATGGCACAAACCGGCCCGGGTCTCCAAAAACCTTTTTGCCTTACCTTCCCAAGCTCCATTGGAGATGGTTTTGCCGTCGGCGCGCCTCCATTCGACGTGTGGTCTCGGTGTCCCGGTGGCGGCACACCGTAGCCGAAGGTGTGTTCCCTCGTGGACGATGATGGGTCGCAGTGCCTCCAACGTACCGGCACCGGCAATCGACGGTGGTACGAGCAGTTCGTTCGAGAACGTATCGTTCACCTTCACCTTCCAAGCGTTTATGCCCGGCGTGCCGGGTGTTCCGTTCGTTCCCGGGCGGCCCTGTTTGCCCTTCGGTCCGTGTATACCTGGTTTGCAGGAAAATGGGAAGAACGAAATATATGAGTGCACATGAGTTTCGTGGTACGATCGTGCAGTGCAAGATTGATTTCTTCCCAACACACTTTCACACACGCACAAACGGGGCTAAAGCCCGTGTAATGATGTTTACTCGCTGTGAAGTTCCCGCAGGACTTGACGGTACGTGGACTTCTTCACAAACGTGCTCTACTGAGTGCGCACAGTGTACAGGTAAATGTAATCTACGCGGTTTACAATGATGCAATACCAATTTCATTCGAATCGAGTTCTTAAATAAACAGGATGCGAGATAATACAACATTTTATTAGAACAGAACGCACACGCGTATAGGAAGTGAGCAGAATGTTCTCCTATTTTTAATTTAATTTCAATAAAAAAAAAGACGACCGGTATCCCAAAACTATTACAACGATCGCAATCACAAATTTCTGCATCCCAAAAAAGCACTATTACGATGCTTTATTGCCATCGTTAGCAACCTTCCCCCATTTAACAGCCGTTCCAATATCAATCAATCTGCATTTCTAGACGATAAATCGAACGGAAGTTTGTGCCTTTCTCGCACGCCCCCCCGTATTTGCCTGCCACACTTCCAATTTACAAGATCTCGATCTTGGTTTCCTTTCGAACCCCTTTTACTCAAAAGGGACACCAATTCATCTTTACGGTCCCGATCCCTTCAAGATCCCTCCGGGGTCGTGTACTGTGAAAACATAATCATCGCTGAGAAATGACGCCAATTTTGGTACGAGGAGAGTGAGCGAGCGAGCGGAGTCAATTTCGCGTTCTCGATTTCTCGACCTAACGCGACCGAAAGCATCGCTTCATCTTGCTTCTTCCTGCACACAGGCGGCACAAAGTTTCTGGTGAAACTATGGTGCAACGAACGTACGAAAACATACATGCCGCATGGGACGCAACCGTCGTTGCATACCATCGTTTCTGCCCGGGCAAAAGATGCATTGCTCACATTTAATCAATTCCAAACTCAACGTTCTTTGCTTTCATCGCACGGGAAGAGAAAGATCAATTGCTATTGGATGCGGATTTGGGATCGGGTTTGGGTGGCAGCAATGGTTGGAAATATATGTATTTTACACCGGAGTAACATAAACAAAACGAACGGGGGTTGTTCTTGGGGTTGTTCTGTGCGGATATTGGCAATCCTGAAGAATCGACTTTTAAAGAACGCTTCGAAAGATTCATGTAAGTTGTATTGAAATTTAAAAAGACATTGCATAGCACTTTATGTTGATAGGTTTGTGTAAAAGGTACAGTTAATGTTTAAATTTACATAATAATCTTCTTCTTCTTCTTCTTCTTTCTTGGCCTAACGACCTCTTAGGTCATGCCTGCCATTTCTGGCTTACTAGACTTATTGTTACCGCATAGTTGGATAGTCAGTCCTCACTATGGGAGAACGGCCTAGATGAGACTTGAACCCTGGTCCTGCCGTGTGAAGACCGGCGCCGCTGTCGCATCTACCACCGGGCCGCCCTTACATAATGATATTTCGTTCTATTGTAAGAACACAAAAAATCATTATATAACTCAGGTAAATCGAAACAAAGATCGAAAATATCGAAACAATTAGTATATTCTTAAAACATTAACAAGCACTTGAACTTAACATAAAATTCACAATTGTTCAAAGTAATAAATTTAGATGAAAAAACAACATTAACTAAAACACACCCAAGAATCTTGTAAGCTTGTAACCCTCTTAGCGAAACTTTGCCAACAGCTTAGAGAATCTCGACTGCCTATCAAAACTGCTTTCCAACGTAATCTCTCAAGCGTGGTTCGTTTTCATCTTCACTCGAGATGTTTGATAAACAGCTGCATTAATTAATTTTATAACGTGTTTGCTGCCCTGCACCGTATCGTTCGTACGCGTACAATCCTCCTTCAACGTTCACCAGCGTACAGGCCAACGCTTCGATACGCTGAGGCGTGGCAACGTTCAGCATCTTACCAACAAATTCCGTCCAATGGTAATTATTATCTCGTAACACAAACACTCATGTACTAGTATCATGCAAATCGGGTGTGCTCGTTGGTCTCTTCACAACCCACATTACAAATCCCTCCCATCCCCGTTGTTCGCTTACCTCTCGGTCCGGGCAGTCCTGGCGGTCCCGGCGGTCCAATCGGTCCTGCTAATCCTGCAAATGAGCAAGTAATCGCCGAGATAAGTTACTCGCTGCGATCGATGGGACCGTAGCTGCATCCCGTCTGTACGTACCATCTTTGCCATCGATACCGTTCCGTCCATCAATGCCAGGAATTCCGTCCTTACCATCCTTGCCCGGGATTCCGTCGGCTCCGGCACGGCCCGGTACACCGTCGAGACCTGGCTCACCCGGCACACCGTCGCGTCCGTCGAGTCCCGGGTTACCCGGATAACCGATCTCACCTTTCGGGCCGCGCGGGCCAGGTTTACCTTCACGCCCATCTACACCGGGTGGGCCGGGAAGGCCGGGATCGCCCCGATTACCCTTCGGGCCCGGTATGCCGGGAAGACCCGGTGGTCCTGGTGGACAATACTCCTTCGTCGCTCGGCAAAAGCCGGTAATGGCGTCGAACTGTTGGGGGAAGCATAGAAGATGAGAAAATGGTTGTTTCATTTTCGTTTTCTACTTTCAGCTAAGACCATTTACTAATGTAACGCCTAAAATTATGCAATTAGTGACACACAACTTGATTTTATATTCATTTGTTTGGCGGTATTAGAGCAAATAATACTTTACGCAAGTTTTTGTTTTCTTTTTGAGGCCTGAAAGATTCAATACGTTTAATTTTGCATCTTGATTCTTAAAAGTACAAATCAAACAAAGAATAAACCTAAACATTCATATTACTGTTCGATAACAGCTCAACTATTTGACTTGTATCCCTACTTAAGGCATTTAAAAATCCTTCTACCATATCTTTAATGAGACCTTTTACACTGCGAAAAGTATTTTTAATAGCCTGGCAATAAAATGTTTATACCCCATGTACAACGCAATTATGCTTTTCATAACAACGCTGTACATCGAACTGCTGTTTCCATTATCAATATGGTTTGAGGGAAAATCATAATTGCATCTCTTCGTCGGGTCGAAATTGACCATTATTACTCCCGGTCACGTATATTCAATATACCAGCGGGGACAATTCGATCATATAACAATTTTACGGCTACGGACATAAAAATTCGTTTCTCCCTTGTGGCCATCTGATTGGGAATTGCATTTTTCGCATCAAGAGTTTTTCGTTTTTTTTACTTGGTGTTAAAATACATTTATCAATCTTTTAGCTTGTGCAATGCAAACGCTCGTATGTTTGCAGGCAAATCTCGTGGCATCACACATCCACACACACACACACACACAAACACCCACATACAAGTCGGAAGCCGGAAGCAGTAAAATGCAATAAAGTGTCGTATCGTTTTCGCCATCGCAATATCACATCAATCCGGAAACGGAACCAACGTCCTCGTCATCGGATTGCTGGAAGGTAGATGAAGTATATTGCAGTGATAAAATCACCATAACCAGTGAGAAAGAGAGGTAGAGACTGGACTGTAGAAGTCTGCAGGAGGAAGCGAGAGATCGCTTTACATAAACCATCGCACCAGGCTGATTGTTAAACTGATCTTGTGGGATATGAATGATCAAATCGGAGCGAAAGGAAAAATATCACTTCTCGACAAATGGTTCCCTCCTATTGCCGCATTGCTCCCGGCGGACATAACTCTAGCACCTGCCACAGTCTTTTCCGCCGAAGTACAGCAACCCGTTTGATAAGCATCAGGAATTGGATTTCGTTTCGATGCAATGATTTACACCTTCCGGTCGTTGGGTTTGATTCGATTGCTGTCTTACTTGAAGCAAAAACACATATACACACACACACTCAACCACACCTCCGTTTAGTGGAGGGAATTCACATTCCAGGATCATATCACCTACCGGTATGCGCGAGTAGCTCGTCAGCCAAACCCAACTATCACCGCCGGGAGCGGCACCCTTCAAGCCCGTCTTCTTTATAATCTCCGCATCCTTCTTCTCCAGCTCCGATCGCAGCTTCGGATTGAAGAACTCCACATTCGGACCTGCGGAAAATCCAGGAAAAAAAAGAACGGCCGGGATTCGGTAACACAATTTTTGAGCTGCCTCTAACTGGCCTCAGTTTCTTACCTTCCTGATCCGGGACCAGATTATCGTCGAACAGGCTTAGGTCGCGCTTCGGGCGGCCGGACGTTTCCCGGAACGACAGCTTCCGCTCGTTTTGTACTCTCTGATTCGCTACTAAGTAAGGCAATGAAGTGCTACGAATTAGGGGGGGAAACAGTAACAGAACACTTTAATTGATGGGAGTTCGAAGGATGGATATGGTACGGCGTGCTTTTGATGAGTGGTCATTTAGCAGCGATATGTGGGTGTATTTTTCTCGACGTAAATGAACTGGGTCATTGGGTAATGATTGGCAGACGATGGTGATTAGCCGTGAATAGGAATACGCTTTTATTCAGGGTTACATCTGTATAGAAAATATAGCGAAAAGTTCAAAAGCTGACTAGGAACGCTTGGAGGTATGTAGTCACTATATTGTTGTGTATTTTTGTAAATCTCTTACGAAGATCTAGCAACAATTGCATTAATTTTGGATCATAGGATGGCCAAGTAATGAAATAAAGATATTTTAAGCCTTACTTTGACGCACATACGCCAAACGAGAAAACCACTTTGGTCAAGTTCCAGTACGTCAGTACCAAGTTATATTGGTGTTGAATGAGCTCAATTAAATCTCTTAAAACCCTTTCAATTTTTTTTATTAAAGTATCTCTAATCCCAAAAAAACATCTTTAAAAAAACCATAATAATCATTGTCAAAATATACAACACAATTGTTTGTAAATTTTCAATCACAACAATTTATCCGTAGTATATAAAATTCCTGAAAACTCATTTATTTTATTCTAGGAATACAACGATAGTTAAATGAGGTATAGTTGGAAACCTAAGTTAAAAAAAAAACTATAAATATTCGTATTAAAACTTCCATAAAACATAAACGGTTAAAGAAGGTCTATAAAAAAATATAGCAATTGTTTTGTATAATGTTTAAAGCAGCTTCAAAATTCTATAAAAATATATTTAATATCATATCGCTTTAATCAAAATAATTCAATAGCAAATTTATACCAAATATTAAATAAAAGCTTAATAATTTTCAGACTGTTCTACCCCGTTTGTACTTGTTTGCAGTCTGTGGTGAATATTTGTAATACTAATTGATAGCCATTTAGAAACTATAGTTATTGTTTCGATAAAAAGTACACTCGAAACATCGTTAAAAGAACGTCCTTTTATCTATTACTTTTTTGCCTCAATACTGAAACAATTACACATTTCGCTTACTCTCTCAGCGCTGTGTTACTTCTCTTCACACTCACATCTCACATACACCGGTAAGCCCCAAAAGCATCGCGAAAAATCAGCAAACGTTTTTCCTAACTCTTAACGTTCGTCCTTGTGCTTTTCCTTATCCTTCCATTTAGCCCGAAACCTCAAGAATCATAATTTATACATGCTTCCGTAACAAACTGCGTTTTTATGCGCGAGCACTACACCGATCCGCTTGTGCGGTTGCGACGTAATGCAGCTATCAAAATTTTAATCACCACCTAGTCCTCCTCTCAACACCTTGCACCGTACGATGAAATATATTGTTCTGCGTCAAATGAGGATTTTGATAGCTTCTCTTTCATTTTGTTCCTAGCGCTCCCTGCTGAATGCCTGCAGCGTCTGCTTTACCAACCATGCTCATATCCATTTTTTATCGCTATCGCCAAAGAAGCAAAACTTGATCGTTAAAGAATCTTTGCAACGAGCAAAGTATTTTACGGTCGACGGTCAAAAAAAAGGAAAAAGCTCCCTCTATCCGGTTGGTGCAAATGAAAATCAAAGAAAGACAATCCTTCGAGAGAAAAAAAAGAACGGAAAGAAAATAAAACACCAACGAAAGCTTCTTCTGGCTGTACGGGAACGGCCTGGTTTAATCTTTCCATCCCCCCCCCCGCCCCCCACCCATCAGAAAGCGGCTAAGTGAAGCCCTTGCAACAAAGGCTTAAGAAGATTGCGGAGACCATTTCAGGAATGTCGTAAATTTTGCTTCCCTTTTATTGACTCACGATTCAACGGGGTTAGCTCGAAAGGGTATATCGGGTTTTGAAGGTAAGCAATTTGGCACCGTTCCACGGGACCGGGTTAGAAAATGTTTCCATAAATAATCCCCTTTCACTTGGGATGCGCTTCACAAACGTAAAACGATACTTGGCTAGAAAAGTTGTTGGCCGCACTCTCATTAAAAACATGTCATCGGCAGGCTGCAAAACTTGGAACGCGTCACCGGCTTTAAGAAAACATTCCACAGTAATGAAACGCAAACTTCTGGCGAAACACAAATATTGTAACATGCATGCTCAACTTGCACCGCCCGGCACTTTTAACTGCTCGGCAAGTTTGCTCTTCGCCAATCATTATGCAAACACGCAAAAAGTTGCACATCTTTGCCACGTGCGCTGCAAGCATCCTTCACTTCAATTAGGCGTCCTTGCGCTCCGTGCACCGCTCCGTGTAACAATATTTGAAGTGATAAATTAAAATGGCTTCCTGATGTTGGTTTCATAAAACGAAGCGTGACTGCTGCTGTTACGGCTGCGGTATGCTTGACTGCATTACACTGCAACTTATTACCTTACGTCACAAACGTGCCACGGTAGGGTATGAAGGCAGTAGCTGTGTACGTGTACACCGACCACCTCAAACAAGGCCGGGCGGGTCGGCCTGTCAGTTGGTTTTGCAGTGCATGTGTGGTGGTTTAGTTTTCCTACCGCGTGTGCTGTGCTTCCGGTGAGGAAACGCAAGCTGTTCCTTTCAACCGGAAGGCTAATCATCAGCTCCAGCAGCGTCATCATCATCATCAACATCACCAGATGGTTATTAAACAAGGCTAACCCGGAGCGGATATAACCGGCCTTGCCAATGAAAATAAGCAACAAGAAATTCAGTTTACTGGAAGCTGGAAGCTGCTGAAGTTGTA
>KZ061553.1:351400-391977 GCA_002091835.1 Anopheles maculatus
ATATCGGGTTTTGAAGGTAAGCAATTTGGCACCGTTCCACGGGACCGGGTTAGAAAATGTTTCCATAAATAATCCCCTTTCACTTGGGATGCGCTTCACAAACGTAAAACGATACTTGGCTAGAAAAGTTGTTGGCCGCACTCTCATTAAAAACATGTCATCGGCAGGCTGCAAAACTTGGAACGCGTCACCGGCTTTAAGAAAACATTCCACAGTAATGAAACGCAAACTTCTGGCGAAACACAAATATTGTAACATGCATGCTCAACTTGCACCGCCCGGCACTTTTAACTGCTCGGCAAGTTTGCTCTTCGCCAATCATTATGCAAACACGCAAAAAGTTGCACATCTTTGCCACGTGCGCTGCAAGCATCCTTCACTTCAATTAGGCGTCCTTGCGCTCCGTGCACCGCTCCGTGTAACAATATTTGAAGTGATAAATTAAAATGGCTTCCTGATGTTGGTTTCATAAAACGAAGCGTGACTGCTGCTGTTACGGCTGCGGTATGCCTGACTGCATTACACTGCAACTTATTACCTTACGTCACAAACGTGCCACGGTATGGTATGAAGGTAGTAGCTGTGTACGTGTACACCGACCACCTCAAACAAGGCCGGGTGGGTCGGCCTGTCAGTTGGTTTTGCAGTGCATGTGTGGTGGTTTAGTTTTCCTACCGCGTGTGCTGTGCTTCCGGTGAGGAAACGCAAGCTGTTCCTTTCAACCGGAAGGCTAATCATCAGCTCCAGCAGCGTCATCATCATCATCAACATCACCAGATGGTTATTAAACAAGGCTAACCCGGAGCGGATATAACCGGCCTTGCCAATGAAAATAAGCAACAAGAAATTCAGTTTACTGGAAGCTGGAAGCTGCTGAAGTTGTATGAGTAGTAATCTTAATTTAAACACGTTTTAAAAAAAATACTCATTTAAAATACAATATTTGTTGTATTACCAGACTCTTGATTTCTATTCTTCACGTCTCACGTTGCTCAAGATTTCGAATTAACTAACCGTTTTCGAATGGAGTAACTGTAGGTACTTTCTTGTTTAATTTGCTTCAAAAAACAGCATATGTGCATCGCCAAATAATCGCCAGTTAAAACCTAACCAACAAAAGCCAACACAAGAAATGACGGATAAAGTTTTCCCTGCAGGACCCTTTTATCCCATTCCTTTCATTTTCGAGAGTACACCAATTCGAACGGTAACCCGTTTGCCAATGATTTCAACCAAAAGCAGTACTTAGGAAGTACACACGTAACTTACAAAGTTTTGAACGAGCTTAAGAAACTACGGCTACCGTACGGTGGTGGTACCCAGGTGCTGTTCCTTTTTGCCGTAACTAGCAAGTCTAGACATTTATCAAACCAAAACACACACGTGCAGCCTTAACCGCATGCCAACAAGCGTATGTAAGCCGACCGCATACACTCACTGCACAGGAAATGCATGTAAATCTGCCTGGCTCCTCAAAAGCCAAACCGACCGGCCCTGGCAATCCGGCGAGATTATCCGGCAACGAGAAATGTTTGGCTTTGTTCGAAATAAAGTCCAGAAACCTCTATATCTCTTATGGAGCGAGTTAAATCTCGGTCAGTTCTGTTCCGGGTTACGGGCCCGATTATCCAAGCAACTCGAAAAACCACCCCGTCCGTCCGACCGACCGTCACGGCCCCAGATCACAACCACCACCCCGGAACGATCGAGAACCTGCCACATAAAGTATAATTCCACTAATCTCTTGTTCTGTCCGAAAGTGCCATTACCGTATGCCGTAAACTGTAACGGTGGCGAGCGAACGGCGGTTCCCGGCAAAGACTATACCTTATTCGCACGATCTGACTTCAGTAACCTGACGGTGTAACGTTAACGTGCACTTTCACCGTTCGCCGTACAACCGGATCAAACTGCAATTCCATTTGCTTGAGCAATAAAATTATGCCCGAGTGCTTATTGATTATTTTTTCCTCCTTTTATCGCTTTTCCCCGGTAAGCTTACGGCCGGCCGGGCTGGATGGAATTTAAAGCGAACCGTCGTTGGTCGTTAGTCTTTACCGATCCGATGCAGTGTTGGACGCTGTCTTCTTTATCCGTACGCCACGGTTTGGCAATCGGGGGGGTGTGTCGGTGCGAAGTGTGCAAACAATTGCTTCTGCTGCGGCTGTTACTGGGGCATGCCGTACGGTGAAGATACAGCCGATCCAGTTTCACTTACCGATAATTGGATGCTGGTCTCTTCCAAGGTATTGATTTTCACATTATAATTCCATTGTGATTTTTCACCTTTTACCAGCTGGTTTCACGTTTACTTAAGTTTGAAAATAGTAGGGAAATGATTTTTAATATAAATAAAAATTGGATTTTCATCATTATAAGCTTCGAGAAGATTTTCATTTAAACCGCTTGCAATATTTGTTGATTAAATGAGAAAAATTTGTAAAACATTATAAAAAGCTTTACTAAATTATAACTCCCAGTATCCAGTACAATTTCAATTGCATGCATTTAGGCGCTTGGATTTAAAAGTAATGCAAATATGTTTAAGCTTTTAAGCTTTTAATCATGCGTTTTCGGGAACAGCACAGTTTATTCACAATTGAGCACCCTAAGCTCCCTTTTTTTTCATTTTATCATCCAAATACCTTACCACGGGAATAGTTTCCCCTTCTTCTGGTACCAATTCCATTCCTATCCACTAAATATTATGGCTTTGTTTCAGAAACATCAGTACAATTTGCCTAGCGCTGTAATGGTTTTCCAAATAAAATACTTCACTTTATTGCCACCCTACATAAACGGTGGTATTTGCTACTGCACAAGTAGTCTTACCGACCGTAACGAGTCCACACAGCTTTACTGCCAAACGTCCGGCGTATTACTTTTGGTAAATGTTCCCAGTAGAAGCGGGAAAAAAAACTGACTCCTAAAGCTCCCCGATTCAAATCGAACCGTTTTTCCATTGGCACGCGATTACATTTTCGCATTTAGCTCCCGTCCCGTTCCTGCCCATATTTCAACACGTTCCCCTTTTGACTAAAACTCCATTCGTATTTCATCTGCCAGCGGAACACTGTAAGCATTCTTTTTATTACCCAGTGCGCGTTGTGTAAATAGTGGTATTTTTTGTCAATAAATAGAAAAAAGCACGGACAACCGGAGGAGTGCAGTGAGTAACCGGTGACCGGAGGTAAAATATCCTATGAATAATCGCTTGTCCTGCTATGCAAGCAGCGTGTGCTCCAAACCAAAACCCAGCGGGACTTCCAGCCGTACAAAATCACGGTTTCCGTTCACATTCGGGTGGAAGCCTGGTCCATTCCAGTTGGCTAAGACTAGTGGTTAGAATGAACCGTAGGCTGCCAAAAATTGTGCACCATCGGCCACCATAGCCACCATCGGAGCACCGTTGGCCGTAACTTTATTCCCCACACTAAATGGACCATTTAATCGGCTTTGGTTGGGTCCCCGATGAGGTTATATCGCTTCAGTTCGATACTGCACTACCGTGCCGGGCTTTCAAAAATGCGCTGATCCCTTCTTTTTTTCCACTTCGCCACCAATAACGCACACACACACACATATACATATATGAATGATGATAAAAGCGATGAATCTCACCTAAGTTCTGGCGCGATACGCCTCGTGTGCGCCAACAGATCCGCGCTCAATTTATCGATGTTACTCTTCCAGTAGTTGCTCAGGATCGTTTCGACCTGACGGTGAACTTCTTCCTCCAGCGACACCGCCGTACGTCCCACCTCCGTCGGTGGCAACCGTCGGTCGACGTACGCGAGCAGTGCGGCCGACAGTACGAACATACCGGACAGCAACACCGCCAGCAGGACGTACACCTGGCACAGGCTGAGCGTCGCCGTTTGCGTGTGTTCCGACGGTTTCATCACGCCCGGGTTCGTTTGTTCCGTGGTGCCTTTTTTCGATGGTTTCCGGTTCGATCGACGGGCTGCTGCTGAGATCACCATGGACGGTGTCGATGACAGGTCAGCAGTTTTGGTGCCCGCGTCTCGCTCGCCGGGTGCTTGCGATGACTTGCGAGAACTCATTTTCGATGCCCCTGTCTCCATCGTAGATTTTGAAGAGCAGAAAAGGTAAGTGAGAGAGAGAGCGGGAATGTGGGATATGTTTAAAAAAAGGGAACCCCTCCTAACTAAAGGCTTCACGCGGAAAGGTTGCAAATGATGGTTGCGAGTGCGCCTGGTGCTATCACGATTGACATTTCAATTTCCTGAAAGTACAAAAAAAAACAAACAAACGTCAAACGAAAAGGAGAATGGGTAATAGAGTTCGTTAGAAGTTGTAAATTGATTTTGTTTGTTGCATATTATGTTGCGAAGATTAGAGATAACAATTTGGTTGGTAAAATCTGTATCGTTTCATGTTTGATCAACACAAAACAAAATGCCATAACAAGATACACCGTCTGCATACATTTAGGCGCTATTGAATCTGTGTATTCTCTTGCAAGTGCAATGTATGGGTTGCTCTTTACGACCTGAACAATATTATTACATTTGAAACATTTTGTACGTGGTTGGAGCTCTTCTCTTACAATGCCTGTAGGAATTTCAATAATTAGCACACCATAACATCTCAATCTTGAGCGGCTAATGTAACGTGCTTTTTAATTCAATTTCTACACACAATTGCCCCATCCTATTCATAACATTCCATACGTGCTCAACGTAACCTAAATTCTATTGTTGTGAAAATCAGACAAGACCATCAGAAACTATTCAATGAACAAAGCGCCTAAAGTTATGCTCTGGTAGTATACAGCAAAAAACAAAAAATCCTTCAAGGATTAAAACTCCCGAAAGCTAACCTATTTCCATCCCCGTCCATCAGATGCTTCAACACTTTAAGCACTTGAAAAGAGCATCCTACTAATGATCCTTAAACATTAAGTAAACGAAAGCGGAAACCCATCGTGTACGAGTTTCTTTTGTTCCCGGGAAAGTGCGTCATATAGTTACTCCGTTTACGTAAAAAAAAGGGTTCAATATTGATCCCCTTTCCGAGAGCCGCCACTCCGGTCCCAAAAGGACTTCAAGAAAATACATTAAAGACATCTAATTGCCCACTCGCTCGATGGTGCTTCTTGCTAGTGGTCTAAGCTCCATTCTCGGACGAGCTAATCATGACAACCTCTTTACCTTACATCAAAGCAAAAATGTGCTGCTGCTGCTGCTGCTTTGAGATTCAAAGTACTGCCGAGATGGAACCTTGCGTATGTCTAGCCAAAGGTCGTCTCTCCTGGCCTGCAAACAGGGGATGATCCATTCGCCGTACATTTTTCCAGAAATTATATTCCCTATGTGCTCATCATACTGTTTGCATTCTTGCGTGAGTGTGTATGTGTCCGGGGATGGAAGTTTACGTCTGTTTGCGTTCTTCAGCTCATCCATTCCATACCTTTGAGTTCATAATTCCAGCACGCGGGTGGCAGATGATCGGACACTGATCCGTAATCAGAGGATGAAAAAAAAAACGAAATTCGCACGCATTCACCCACACGCCCCGTGGGCGCATGGGAAATGAATTTTCTACGAACCGAAGCACCTCTAGGGCGTAGATTTTTACATTCTTGTTCTCTTTTTTTGCTTTCGACCGCTCGCTCCGAGAAAATAATCTAACGTGGGCTAGCTGGAGGCAGATGATTACGGGCAAGTTTACCACTAAACCATCGTTGCAAAATCGTCCTCTACCTAGAAACGGTGGTAGATTTTTCCGACGAAGGGCAAACATGATTAATGAATGGTATTGCAAGGCTTAGACCCAACCGGCTTTCCTGCGTGTCATGCTGACGGTGTGGGATTGATTATTTTATTTGCTTGATTCTGTGAAGTACTGTTGCACGAGTACTTTTTGTCGTTTCGTTACACAATTCGGATTTGCAAAGAATGGGGGAAGCCCCCAAAATCCTTTTCCAGCGACCTTCGGCGGTTTCTTCGCTGTAATCCGCCAATGTTGTACATTTCTTGTTTACGATAATGGTACGATGTAATTTAGTTTCGTTTTTGGATTTTCCCATTCCACCTGTTTTTAATGTGCACAGAACAAAACTCGGCAGTTGAAGAGTGTAGGGGTTGCGACGGGGAGGATTAGATGAAGCAGATGAAAAAATGCCACAAAGTTATACGCCGTCCCTCCCCAAGAGAGCATTTCGCGGTGCGCCCGTTTATTAGACCAATCGGAATTAATTGGCCCACAAATTACGCTAATCAGGCCAATTTCCGCTGCGCTTCAGCAAACAATAATCATACACCGGTAATTGGATACCCGAAGGTATTTAATGTCTGCCTTGCTGTAATGAGCTTTTGAAAGGTGAAATGTACCACAAAAGAATTTCATCCCCGAGCGAGAGAGAGAGAGATAGAGTAATAGAGAGAGGGAGAGAAAGGTTATAGATGAATATGCAATTTATTTTTGTAATGCACAACGGTGAATCAAGTACATTTTACACATGTTGATTTTGATTGCCTGCGGTTTTGAACAAATTTTTTCCTCTTTCAATTTTTTACATGCTGCGAGTGCAGCATGCCAATCCAATTTTCCGCCCATCGTTATCATTTCTCGTTTGAAGCTTAAGGTAATATTCACTGCATACCCTCGACGAGGACGACAACGACGTTTAGTTACGGGTTTTTTGAAAGTGTCTGTAGAATGTAAATCTTCTTTTCACGTATGCAACACATGTGTTACGGTTGAAGAATCTTTGCCTTGCCCGAAGAAAAAAAAACCAACCATCACACAGGGGTTAAAAGAGACACCGACAGGAAGAATTTTCATTTCTATCTCCGCTACCAAAAAAGATGTATAAGGGGCAATGAAAAACCATTTGA
The DNA here is from genome assembly GCA_002091835.1 of Anopheles maculatus. Lineage (NCBI taxonomy): Eukaryota > Metazoa > Arthropoda > Insecta > Diptera > Culicidae > Anopheles > Anopheles maculatus. The sequence continues at coordinate 358,264 of KZ061553.1, forward strand.
CTTCCGACTGGATTGGTACGGTCAGAATGTTACCCGTAAGAGTGGTTTCCGAGCATTTTTCGTTACCCTCAATATCTCTTACCTACCGAAAAAAAAGGATCATCATCCTGCATGCAAATGCGTTCCCTTCCGTATCTGCCTCCGTTGAACGTTTTGACGAGTGTATGTGCAGCGAGTGTGGCCGTGGTTGAGTTATGAAAGTTTGAGCCTTGAGTGCAAAGTGAAGTTCTTCTCCCAACCGGCAAATTCTATCCGGGCGCTACATGAATACACGAAATCGTAAACATGCCTTTTTTATTATATTTCATCTATTACCGCTTACCCCATTACCTGCGCTCCGGATGCCACCGATGCAACCTGGTGCTGGGTTGCAGATTCCCGGTGAGATCATGCATATCCTTGTCGAGCTTGAGTGTGAAACCACTACGTGCACTTGAACTGGAGATGGGGAGAAACTGGGAGCGAAAGAGTACGACAAGGAGAGGAAACCCCCAGCCAATATGCCGTGACAAGATTACTCCTTTCACATTTTTATGATCCCAGGGCATAGGCAAAACAGGGAAAGCTCTACATGGGTAGAGCAAATTTAACATTCATCCTACAAGCTGGATGTTATATGCATTGCGAAACATTGTTACTTTGCAAGCATCACACATTGGAAGGGGAAAGAAAGAAGGCCACGGAATAGAAAGAATCGGACAATATAACAACGATCCAACCCTCTGTCCCTCCTTTGCCCCTTGACATGCCCGTTGGGATCTCTTACGAAACGAAAATACGATTCAGCCCTGTTGCCCATCCACGTCACAAATCCACTGGAAGAATATTTCACCCTGCATCTTTACCACAGCAGCTTTACTGGGATGAAGAAGGGGGAGGGGTGCGAGGGGGCAAAAAATCCTACCACTACCTTACATCCGTTTTGGATATTGAAATTCAAACGGAAGTCGAAATGTTGTGCTTGAATAATGTAGCCCGAAATAGCGCTGAGCTGCAACGATACATCATTGTACAAATTGAAACACGCAGGCTGGGGTGAATCAGGCTGGAACATTGTAGAACATTGTGATGTATAAGAAAAGATTTTCATCTTTTTATGATGCGTGCAGCTAAAACAATGAGAAGCCATTTTATGTAAGCTTGAATGAAAATTGATTAAAAATTTACCAGCTTCGTCAAATGTGAAGCACCAGGCGTCTCCATCGGCAGATTAGTTAATTGTTTTTTAGCGTTTAGGGAATCAAATCCTACCGTTTTATTGCACCAAAAGAGTAAGATAAGGGGTAAAAAAGGTAAAATTTGCTTGAAAAATATTTTTTTAATAAAATCTAAATAAAAAAAAACCTTTACTACATGAAATTCAACACGTTAAGAAACATTTCATATCAACATGTTTTGCCTGTTCCTTGTTGCTGACCGGACACAGAGCGAACACATGTATTCATTTAAATTCCATTCAAACACATAACGCAAAACCGGCACCAAGGTGACCCACCGGATGCATTGGGATCGTTTTCCTTTTTGGGAGCCCCAAAATGGGAGAAAAAGGATCGTCACATCAAAATCATTGCTTGAAGTTATGTGTTTGGTACAACACATTTGCGCCTTGTTTCTTTATTGATTCCTACCCTTGTTTTTTTTTTCTTTTGCTTTATTCTCTCGCCCATTCTCATGGCAATTTCATTACCCAAATTCTCGACCGATAATGATCAAACGATGAGTAGCCGGTCCCTTTTTTGTGCTCTGTTTACAACCATCCACACACTATGTTCGGTGCCAAACGAACGAAACAAAGCGAAGCCTATTGCTTTCTGCGTCCAAATGTTTTCCTCTTGCACGTCAAAACAGTAGCGCCAGAGCATCGGTTCGCCGGCAAACAATGAAATTCATATTCCAGCAGCGTGTACGGTAAAGAAAAGTGTGCTGGGTGCTTTTAAGCTTGTTCGTTCCTTCACATCGAAGCATAGCGCGACATGCGGCATGTACTGCCGTACACGAAAAAAAAAACACACACGTGCCAAAAAGCATCGAACGTTTCTCACTTTTAGAGATCCAAAAAGGAATTTCAGCACGTTTCACAATGTTCATTCTCTTACGAGGGGGGTTTTCCCCATTTTTCTGGTTTTCATTCTTATCGGCTACCCTGATTCATGTCGAGAATTCACTCTTCCGTACACAAATTGGAAAGCTACGGGGTACAGAACAGAACAAAGGCACGCAAGCACACTTCGATGCAGCAGCAGATCGAACTCAAACGATCGAAACTTCATCCTGAACAGTGGAGCTCAGTTTGAGATTTTCTTTTTATTTTTTTCGTCGCCTAGGACGGGAAATGCATTTCCATCAAATATCTCGAGCACCGGGAATGGATGATTAGTGAACCGGTTCTGACACTTCAATCAAACGCAAGTCACACACGCACACGGGGAAAGAAAATGCAAACAAGAAAACCCGTGTGTGTTTCCGTGCAGACCGTGTGCAGTTGTTGCAACAAATGGATGCGAGAAAAAAGCGTTCCCTCCGAACATGCAGCAGTTGGAAATGCGCACATGTTGCGTGTTAGCAGTTGCGTTTATTTTTCTTTTCTTTTTCTGTTGCACTTACTCTGGTCTCGTTTTCACTATCTCTCCAGTTCAGTGACAGTTTTTTTCCGCGAGTGGCACACAACGAAGCGTGATTGACAGTCGCGAAGTGGTTGGGAAAACCCGTCAATGAAATTCGACGGACCAGTGAACTGCATAAAACTATGCTGAATGCATTTATGCATGAACTGAACTGAGAGGTGCGTTTGTGTTGAACTTGCTGCAGCTGTGAGCGTTGGTATGAATGTGAGCAAACAGGGAAAATGTGTTGCAAATGTTGAAAACAATGTTATGGAAGTTTGTGTGTCATTTCCAGTGAACTAATCAAATTTTAACTATACATTGTAACAATGGTTTTACACATGATCGCTTGCAATGCACTGAACAAGATAAATTTCCAACAGCAACAGCTTCTAAACAGTTCTATGAAATAATTTCAATTTCTATATGCATTTGCTAACAAGTTTTCCGGAAAAAAAATCTCTTTCATATCGTGTTTTTTAAGTCACATCCGATAGTTTCCACGATTTAAAAATCATGTGCAATTAGCATCTGATTGTCCGATCGCGCTCCTAAAACAAGCATAATAAAAAAAATCCGAGCGATAAGAGGCCAGGTTAAGGATTAGCCTTTCAAAGAGTAATGACAGTAAGTTTTTCAGAATAAAATATTTCATTAGCACAGTGTAGTAACAAAATACAACGCTACTCACTAATAACTTGATGAGTATTACACCAGAAGGCCAAAGCCTGCGTTAAAGTTTGTCGAGAAGAACTCAACTTTTCTCCAAACTATTTCTATTATTAGTTCTGATAATGGATGGCCAAGATCTCTCGAGATTGTTATGCCGAAATAGAAAGGAAAATACAACTACAGGTTTACTAAAATTCATCACCAAAGGAAAGCTCTCATAACGAGCATTAAAATTGTAGCTCCTATTTGAACTTATGTTAAGTCTCCTAATTTTTAAAAGCTTAATCCTTAACGTTACTTAACATAAATTTATACAGAGCTTCAGAATTTCACAGTTCTTCAAGTCTTTTGCGATCCACTTAAAACACTCTCTTAGAGTGCATATACTTAGTGTGCGTTTATTAAACAATGTTTGCACCCGTTAAAATGTGAAAGTTTCGTAAATTATCTTCTACTTTATACAATCCATCATACAGGCGTTAATAGTGTCAACGAAAACGACGCTACTGATGTTGTCGCTTCTAACGTTGCCTTTATTGCCACCATTTCTGCGTTGCGGTGAAGTCATGCCTATTACCGAATAACTTTCCCAGATCAATTGAAATATCTAACCTGAATATTTATTGATTCCAAAGATATTGAACACAAAATGTTGTGTACTAGATCTTCATGTCCTACGGCCAAGTTTTCTACATAAACTTTTGTATTGCTCATTTAAACCGAATTTCTGGAACCCTACATCAGATACTGAAAAAAATAATCCGGCGCACATGAAGCCGACTAGTAATTGATTTTGTCCTTTTCACGAAACAAAAATTACCAAAAAAAATAATCACACAATATTGCTCAACCGTATCACCTTCCTGCGATTGAATTCTATTTAATTTCCAATATTTCCTGCAGGACAGAAAGCATCTCAACCACAAAACAAAACAACAACAAAACACTTACATCCAAGACTGACATCAAAAGAAAACCTCGGCACATCAAAACCACCCACTTAGCTACGTTTGGTGAAATCGTTTTCCGAACGCTTCGCATTACAACCGTTCTTAAGAATCTCATCTTTCTCCCGAAACAGTTCCGAATGACACCTTATTCTGCGAACGCATTGAAAACGCTTGCCGCGGGTAGAAAGGAAAATGGAAGCGGGTTCCGAATTACTGGCAGCTGTTCTCCGATGATCGTTAGAAACGGAAAAGCACCAGAATGTTTCTGCCCTTCCACCCACAAAACGGAACAACACATCAGAAAACAAATTGAGTCATTGGTTTGCAGACTATTTAATGGACCATTACTAAGAACCATTTGTTTGCTTTCGCTGAATCCACCGTCTCCCAGTCCGAGCGACCAGTGATCGCTTCCACTTCAAAACAAAAAAGGTAGCCGCACACGAAAAGATGTTCCGTGCGGGTGGGAATTGGTGGGAATGTGGAATGTGCCAGAGGTGGCGTAACTTATTTACTCTCTAATCCACTTTTCTGCGCGTTTCATTTCCAGCACCACTCTTAAATTTGGGAGAGTAAACTGTAAGCCTAAAGAATTACTGACGTGCTACGAATGGAATCGAAGCCGGTTGAAAGTTAGTTTGTCGCGCGCACGAAAGCGGGAGAATGAGAGGTTGGAAAAAATAGCCTTCCACTGGCACACATTCCACCAAGCCGCGATCCCCGTTACCCGCCATGGCATGGCCAGTGGAGCGCGATTACGCCTAACGAAGCTAATTTAGTTCAACAAGATTATAACGCTAGATAAAGTGCCATTTTGCAGCGCCTCCTTTCCGGTTTTGCGACACAGTGCTGGACCTACCAGCCGAAAAAAAAAAGATGGAAAAAGTCTAACCTTCCCTCTGCTGCGCTTCCAAAAATATTCTTGCACCCGGGAAGTGGGGAAACAAAAGGTCGGGACCGCGAAAGAGCAAAACGAATCTCCGGTTCTGGAAGACATCCCACTCTCGGTAGACTTCTTATCGTCGGTTCGTCCGAGAAGTGCCCAAACCCTCCCGAGAAAGAGACGCATGTTTTTCGCGAAGTGGTGCTCTTAAGTCCTCGAAGTCGTTTGCTTCTTCGCCTTCTTTTTCGCCGTCCTCTTCGTTCCGATCTTCCAAATCCATTTGTGCGATGGGGTGCGAGCGATAAGAACAAAAGCGATTTCTTTGCCGAGGTTTCTCTGCTTCGTGGTGATAGCCCGGTATACCTAATATCGGGACCATTTTGATGCCACCGTTGACAGTCGGGGACAGTGAAAGCCTTTTGCAGCGTTTTTTCGTTTTGTTTGGTTCTTCTTGGTTCGTTACTTTTGCCAACGGACAACCGCATACAAATCGGTTGTTGAAGTAAAAAAAAAACGGGCCGGGAACTCTCCTCCACTGACGGTCCTTCCCTTGTTGTCTTCCCCACCCATTGGTGATGGGTTTGTTGATCCGGGATAGACCTAATCCCGGGCCCAGATTTTCCGGCCACCTTTACAGAGAGGGTGACGCAGACACCTTCATCCTCGCCGTGCCTTCCGGTTCGATTAATGCCGCAGTGCGGGCGCGTACGGATCGATTGACACAGATTCAGCGAAAAAATGCCATAAATTTCTATTTCACTTGACACCGCGCGTACATGACGGTTCGTTTTGCCATTTTTTTTCACTCAGGGAGGCACATCTTCAACAGAAGTCAGCATTCGTTATGCGTTTTGTTATTTTTCTTGCCTTCTTTCGCTTCTACCGTCTGACGTTTATCCAATCATCGACAGGGCACGGTGGATGCTTTTTCGCTTACAACGTGGTCGCTCGGTCGCTTCTTATCGTAAGAGTACCACTCACGGTTCCGCACGTCCGTGTGTGTGTGTGTGTGTGTGTTCGTCGCACGCGTTTCCAATACGCGCAATTCTTAACCATGATTAATCGCAGGAACTACACAGCACGGGAGCAAGAAACGGGACCCGAAACTGCTTCACAATCTTCGCTGCGGACGGCACAGGAAGCAAGAAATCGCTCAACGGGTGTGCCGGGAATGCCAAAGAAAGGAACATGATGGGCCCGTACGAGTTCATAAGCAAACAAACGGGCGAACGAATGGACGATAATCGAAGTGTAAGCAGTAATGGAAAGCTGCTGTGTAAGCAAAGTGAAAATAAACATTGTAGACAGCGGTACGGGCATTTGTGTCCTCCGTGGTGATCTGGTGTAGGCAATAAGCTCCAGTTCCTGAAGGAGTGTTAACCTAGGGCGATGAAGGAAGCAGGCCTCGAAATGATTTCGACCGTAACGGAAGGCTAATTCTTTGATTTGTTGCGGTGTTGTTATGATATAGCCATATGTGCAAGAAATATTACTTGGAATAGGGCAGCCATGCTTGAAGTGTAAGTTATGGGAACAGAAGAATGCATTAATTGAGTTTTAATGAAGCATATTGATTGACTTATGTCGTTTTTTTCTGCGTTGCATGATTTGTAGGACAGGACAAAAATGAACTTCAATCATGAATGTATCCCAAATAAATCAATGTCAGCAGTTGATATCATAATAATGGCACGCTATTGTATGAACTTGTCCCGTATATCCAGACATTGAGTGTTCTACTAGACTTTATAACATCTTAATAATCACAAAACCTAGCTTTGAAACTCTTGTTTTCTCGTAATGTTCCTTTCGTCAGGTCATCGGCCACATTTGTGATAAATAGAGTTAATAGATAAGAGAAAATAGTTCGAGTATGGAACGATTCAAATACTCAGAAAATTCATCCTCTTTGAATTCCCTAATTAACAGAACTAAAACATGAATTCTACAATCGTTTTAAATTTCTAAATCCAACCATCAAATCCAGAAAAAATATTTTCTTTGTCCAATTATAAGATATAAACTCAAATCATGTGCAGTCTCTATAATTACTTCACTATAGTTAGCTGAACTGTACGAACTAGTCTGGCGAATCTTGATAAGAAATAGTATTTCATTGTAATCATTATAAATCATTATACGAGTCGAATCAAAATCGGGTGCTCATCAAATTTCATGCTCCGTAAGGCACTTGATGCATAAGTAATCAATTTAATAACTTCAACATCTTAAAACCTTATCCATCATTGCATGGCATATCAAGCCATGAATTCCTTTAACCCTATCTCGTTAACAGATCATTAAAGAGGAGATAGAACTTCTTTTTTTCTCATTATTTTATTTATTCAGCTAGCAACGTGCAGCTTCCCAGTGAACATTTTTAAGTTGTACAGAATTTCTGGTTCATCAAACAACAATTTCATCAGCCTTTTTTATATGTTATTCTATTCCCACATCCTTGGAAGAGCTAGCTTGTCTGGCAAATCTAGTATGTAAGGTGAATTCACCCATAACTAGTACTATAGTCGCACCTAAGACACCTTTAGAAACTTTAATTTCAATCTAGTGGAGTAAAATCATCATAAGAACAATAAATCACTATTAAAACGATGGATACAATAAAAAGCCACACATTAAATGTTAACAATTATCCTAATCACTCGCAATAATCCACCGCAGTCGCAGACGAAGCTGTCACCCGAACGACCGGCTGTCAATTTAATTAGATCAGTAATCTTTCAAACGGCAACGAAGCAAATCCTGCTCGGTGTCATTTTTTCCTCTCCCTTTCTTGCACCATTAACTCAAGTGGAAATGTCCCGCTTGGCGTCCAAACAGCACTCGATCAGCACCAAACACCATCCTCATCATCATCGGGCGGGAAAGCGAGCAAAGATTTTTGGCGACCCAGCAAGGAAAGTAGCCGCTCGTTCTTCGCAGCATTAATTGGATTACGTTCGCCCGGCAAGCTTTCGCACCGGGTACACCCTTTTAAAGCCTAAGCTAAACGATTCAATGTCAACGGGCATTTGGAAAATTAAAGGGCGCTCGGAACTTCTCTTGTCTTGCGTTACACGATTCTATCAGCTTCCATTCCTTTTTTTTCTGCAGTGTAAGTGTGTCCCCGACTACTGTTCGCACCATTCTTGGCTAATGAAATTTTCATTTCCTTAAGTTCGGTTGGGCATTCCCGAGGACTGAAGGTTTTTTGGTACGTGCCGTCGAATGGTGCTTTTTAGCAAAACGGACTGAACCGACTTTCTGCTCAACCTCGCATAGGAATAGTGTTTAAGCTAGAATGCTCTGCCAACGATATAAGAGAAGGAACCCAAAAAAACAACATGCAACCTCGAAACGAGACCTTCGAAAACCCACCCAATAATAAAATGGAATCATAAAAAGGCGAAACTTACACAGTGTGCCGGCCTCACGCTCCGCAAGTCTTTGTGTTCGTGTACGTGGTGCTCTACTGCTCTCGCTGCTCGTACGCTCGCGAAATGGCGTTTTTTTTACTGCTTCCCGTTCAACGCCGTAGGAAGCTGTGGTTGTGGGATAGTGGGATGAAACTCGCCAGCCAGCGCGCGAGTTGCAGTGGTAAGCACTTCGTTTTTATCACGTGCTCACGTTGGTAAACGATGCCCAAGAACACCACCAACACCGTCTTTACGGGAGGGATGTCGGAAATCAGCGCCACCGGAGCACTAGAGCCCACTTTCGGGTTGACAACACTGCAACTGACTGGTGCGCCCGGTGCGACCTTCTCAACCACGAGCTGCACACTTAATCATACGCTCACGACACACTCAGGCACGACTCATTGGTGCTACTACCACTGCACAAAACCCTAGCAACCAACCAGCACAACGGAGGCCGGAATGAATAATACCGGACGTCCGGATTCTTCGCGCACTAAAACCACCACGCACAGCTTTGCACGAGCTTCCGGAATGCTGGAAGGAGACTCTCGCTCGGCACTAAGAAGGATTACCACACTTCACTACCTTCAAGAACAGCACAGCCGAACAAGCTACACTTCGCCCTGTTGTTGGATAGGTTTAAAGACGCCAAGAAACCTAGCTCCTTAGTTAGCCCCGACGTAGCCGACGACCGCATCACTACTGAACTACTGAACCGCTGAACCACTGTCACACGCAAAACACTTCCGCCTGACTTAGACGATACTCACAAACACACCCACACGCACTAAGACTTTATCCCGGTTCCCTTACACTTTCACTCCTATCCACTGACCGTTGGCGCCGCCGCTACGATACTTCCGGAGGCAGGCGGCGACCAGTTGCGATAAAATGTGACACACTTTTTTGCACCCATCGGATGCGAAGAACAGAAAGAAGAACATGCTGCTGCCGGCCGGTTCGGGTCCGGTCCGGTCGGATCTCGTACAGCTGCCGGTGGTACGGCTTGCGTTATACTAAGCGAATCTGTTTATCACACAATGAGCTGATCGTTGTACACTTGCCTACTAGCAGTACCCGGTGTGGTCGTGTTCGCAGAAGGCTCGAGTAAAACAGAACTGATGTTGACACTGTCGCGTCGTTTTACGAGCTGGGCACTCTCGAATGTGATAAGATCAATGATCACGACGAGAACGTGCTAAACAACGCTACCGACTGTATCCCACTACCACTATCACGATGCAACCGTTACTCATCACAATGACATTAGCGTAACATGACAGCTGTTTGTTGCTCTGTCACTTGATAATAATCACTTTTCCATTAAAGTAGACGACGATGCCGGGATGCTTTCAATTGCTGCCCCGTTCTTCATCAAACTTTACGTACTTCCCCATTAACGACGCAACTTTCAACGTTCTACTACTGCCCACAGTCTTACTTATCTCCTACGCATACCTACGCATTAAAATGCGTTAAAAATGTTGTTAACAAAGTTTGCTAAGTGGATAAAAATTTCACCAAACACCGAGCGCACCCAGCCGCTGCAAAAAAGGAGCAATGTTTACACTGTCGCCTTCTATAAATAAACACACGCAAGATGTCACCGTGATTTTTGCTTTTTTTTTCGTTCACTCTTCGCTCTTTCAAGCGTTTACTCACACGCAGCAAACATACACGCACACTTCCGCCAGTATGGTAAATCCTTCCGGCTTTGCCGTTCCTTTCCCAGTGCCGAAAGCTGACAGGTGGTGGAGAGTTGGGAAGGATTTAAACTTTTTTCCCCGCTACCGACACAAACTTATCTGCCGGGTTCACCTGTTTTGGGCAGCCTTCCTTCCCACCGGCACATGGCACATGCTGGATGGTGAACTTTTTATTTTCAATTTTCCCACCCCGACTTCGATCAAAAAAGTTTGAACCTTACGTGGGAGCGATTTTTTTTTCCTCGATGAACTTCACAATTCTCGGTCGCGATACTACAGCTGGGACGGAATCGACGAAACGTTCGCTGCCAAAACTCACTGTACACGACACAATGCACGATATTCGCTCGTCCAGCAAAAGCCACTGCGAACGCTAGCAACGCAACGACTCAACTGATAGCGGGTGCGAGCGAGTTGCAGCGTTTTTGTTGCGCTTTCTACATGCCGGAGGGTGTTCATGCGTAGAGAATGTTGTTTTTGTGTTTTTGCGTTTCGCTTCTCCAGCATTTCGATTCATGGGAACGAGCTTTTTGCGTTTCGTGCCTGCTCGGATGAACACCAACAATGGACCGTTTCGGAGCGGAGGCGGTTTTCCCCTACAAAATGGAGCGCACTACACTGTACGCGAGTGTGTCACGTCACAGGACACGTTCGTGTTTGACGTGTATCTGGCCCGAACACTGTTGCACAACATTTGTTGCACGGGTTGAGTTCATCCATTCATTCAACGTTTAAATGAATTACGTTCGAACGTGTTGTTTACGTTGTTTCGGAAGGCAACGTCCTAGGAAAGGTCGCAATCGTTGGAATGGCGACCTCGCCACTCCATCCCCTTCCCCTTTCCACGTCACAGCATCACAGACAACATCAAACCGATTTCGATTCCGGCGCAGGCCGAACCACGGATACGGGTTGTTGTGGGTTAGCCGCAGTGCAAAGTCACGGCACAAAACAAGCAGCGTAAACTGGCTGGCTTCCCGATGCCGTACGGCTTTCGTATGCGAGCTGTTGTTGTTGCTGCTGCCGATGTCAGCCTCGAGCTTTATGTTTGTTTTAACGACGCTGCGGAGGTGCCACAACACTGCCATGCAGGCGGAGGAATATTTGAAATCCTGATTGAACCCGACCGAGCACTGCCGCTACCTTGTTCGAAGCACCGATAGCTATTTTATGGCCTATCCCGGTCGAACAGAAATGTTATGGCATACCTTCTCGGGGGTGGGGTTTTGTTGCCAGTCTTTCGCTGATGAAAGACACCAATGAAAAGAGAAAGAGAGCGTTTTATCCGACTGCAAGAAATGAAGTCATCAAAGTTTTTAGTTATTCATAACACGTTGTTTCTATCCAGCATGCCAGTTAAGTAGGAAAGGCGTAAAGGACTCCATCGTGTTCTTTTATACTTCAGCAACAACAGCTTCATCTACCGGTTGGGAGCTTCCCAGGCAGTGATCCTGTGATCCTTAGTTCAGAATTTAATCTTCTTTCCTGAAAAGTCTTAATACACACACATGAGGAACATGGTATGTGCTGCTTCATAATGTTTTTTTTTCTCGTTTGTCCAACACACTCGTAATCATTCCGATCGAAATCGAAGACAAACAACCGGAGGCAGTTTACTGTAAGAAAATTCTCCGTACGCTATCTATATTCCTGGAGCTTAAACATCTATCACAACACAAGCTCGACAGGAGTTCTTGAAGTCACATTGCAAGCGCTTAGCATCGAAGAACGAAAAAAAAACATCGTCTGCTCACCTGAACATACATACAGAACGTATGATTGCAACAACAAGACGTACAAAATACATACAGTCCCAGTCTGGCATGTCTTCACCAAAACCTCCGTCCCTCTCCTCCCCATCTCTCGCACTCCCCACAAACGGAACCGATATAGTACGATAAAATCGGTATAGAATTACGCAAATGTGAGACCTGATGGCTTTTGTCCAAGGACCACGACTAAAGCGGATCGTTAGCAATGTCCCAGTCTACGTTACGCACCCATGTTCGAGACACTGAGACGATTGAGTGTTGGACCGTGCTGTCGTCCGTTAGCCATCGTTAAGTGATTACGACCTGCTGGCATCTGGCACCACTGTACTCATTTTGATTACTACGTTACGCTAACCATATGTAGGGGTGGATGTAAAAAAAAACCATCAAGTCAAAGAAACGCAGTAAGGTGAAAGTGCTTAATTTACTCTTTTCCTCTTCCAGTACTTCGAATATCTCGATGGGATCAGTCCCACGAGGCTGCTCTTAATCTACCATCAGTGTACCTGCTACCTGCTCTTAGTGTACCGGCACACACACGCACACTGGGTACACTTTTTCCCATTAAGACGTTCATTTGAGCGGCCTCATCAGCGTCATATTGCTCCTTCGAGAGGTGCGTCCTCGAAATGCTGTCAAGTAGAAGCTTCTCCGGATAATGTGTGTACGCGTACGCATGTGTGTCTGTGTGTTCCTTGTCTCGTTACGCTGACAATCCGCTTAGCACCGATGGTTCAATTTTCCATTTTCTTGCCCCGTTTTACGCACACACACAGCGTAACACATTCTTTTTTGCTTGTTGCGCGCTCGTTGCTATGGATGTGACTTTTTGATCAGCTCTGGACAAGATGGCGCTTCGAGCCGGTACGCATTCCTCGAGTGGGATAGGTAAGTAACGATTTGGTGATTTTATCACTCGGCTTCATCCATTAGGGCAGCTGAGGCTGCGTTAATTCTACTAAAGTTGATCGATATCCGTGTGCGGGTTTTATGGCATCGAATTTATGGAATCTGGTTTAGTGGCTTACGATGTCTTAAAAGTTTTGAAATTACCATAAAAATTGGCCTAGATGTTCTTTTTTTTTAAGGTTTGGATTCCACAGAGTAGAGGTTTGTGGTTAACGAGTAAAAGTTTGAAAAAATCTAGTAATTCATTAAATAGCCAGCATGACCTAGTAGAACGTTAAGTCAAGAACGGCAGAGACGGCAAATAAAAAGAATTAGATGTAGAATAAGAAAAGCACAATAAATAAAAAACGCTTTTCACTCCAGGATAAAATAAATTAAAAATTGTATCCTTTTATCGTCCAGAAATCAGGAGACTCAGAGTTTTTTTTCTTTCTTTTCTTCAAGCAAAATAAAGTGATAGCAGAAATGATTTGTTATGGCCTTCCAAATAGATATTTTAAGCTCTTGCAACAAGCTACATCCACCGTGTCAATGATGTTGCCTACCTTTGGGCGTCAACAGCACTAAACCGTCGTTCATAAGCGAGGAGATTTAGATTTTTTTAACACGCAACCAACACAAAACCAGCATAAATTAACAACCGCTCCACTTTTGTTAGACACTGCCGGATGCTGCAAAACGATCCTTCCCAAAGAGCAAATCTTCCCAAAAATCGACATAAAACACCGGTTCATGTTGTGCCGGAGGACAAACGGGGACCCCATAAATCGGCTCGTAAATTGTTCCCGGTGACGCTAATAAATTCACTCGGCTCTGCCTCATTGTTTGTTAGCGCCGGGAAACACAAGACACAATCCACCAAAAACACGTCCAACAAACAGTGGGCCTAATTAAGGTAAAAGCTTTCCCTAACCTACCTTTTGCCTTCGTAAGACGCTGACGGGCTAATGGAATCGTTTCGCATATAGCTAGCGGCGGTATGACTTGTACAGACCCGGTGACCGGGTTTTATTGTCCGTACTTACGCAATTTTACGAGGCTCGGTAAACGAATGTTTTGTCTCCGATGGCTCGGTATAGCCCTTTTTGTCGCATCCTTCCTTATTCATCCCACCGAGACTCCTTTCTAGGGATCGTTAAACAGTGCTTACAAGCAAAACGGATAGTTAAGCAGCCGAATCGTACGATGTGAAAGGGACATTTTGTAATCTAATGGTAAAAATCAACAATCCGCTTGATGATACTGCCGGTGGGCTATTTGTACGGCAAAAACCACCTTGCAATTGTAAATTATAACTTCACCAGTCTTATCGTTTCATATTCACGCCCCACAATCAGACTTGCACGATAGGAGCGTTCTCATATTCATCTTTATTTTCCCGTACGCATTAAACACCGTTTGAGTCTTACCTACCCACTTAAAAGCAAATGAAAACATTGTCCCTATGCCATCTCGTTTCCATCTTATCCGAAGAGCGATCGTTACGGGTAATGCTGATTTCCCAAACTATGTAATTAAGCTACCGTACCGTTACCGCTACCGCTAATGTTCAAAAGCTCATTATTTTACGGGTCATAAAATTTATCTCCCGAGCACTGTTCAACGGCATGTTGGTACGCTGCGATGTAAGGGTTATGGCCATTTGGACCACCGGGCTAATGTGTCGTTAACGCGCATTTTGTTCCTTTGCAGCAGATGGTTCCTTGCCCGGTAAAACGTATGCTAAAGAGCGATAGTTTTCTTAACGTACCGTGCCGCTAATGTGTTATTGTTCGGATGCATTAGCTGCTGGCTGTTGAACAGTGCAATTAAAAGCCCGTACCTTTCACGCTTATTAATTGTTATAGATGGGTTGATCAAGGGAACGATGAATATGTAGTTCATGCACTAAGTTGATACACTATAGGGGATTAAAAACTTCTCCTTAAATCATAAAGATTAACAGCTTTTACGGCCTGCTAAATTCCTCGCTCACAACCAAGCTCATTTCGCAGGAAAATTGGGAAGTTGTTGCATCGTACCAGGCTCACATTGTGCCGGTCACATTTTCTCCGGTCACGTACGGACGTTTTCATCATGACAGATAGTACTCTCGGTTCCGGTGCGGCAAAAGCACGTACCACTCGAACTGTCGAATCTATCCAGCTTACTGCAAACCGTACCGACGACATTCAATAATCACCATCACCATTCCGAACACTATTTCCGTCTAACAGGCTGACCCGATGCCTGCCAGCAACTGTCAACTGCCGAAAATGTGTAACGGGAGACCCCTTACGTGGCGACCATTACTGTACTCCACTGGAATGTCCTTCATTGCCCATTTTCTCATCGATCATTTCGGGTGATTGGGATTTTGCTGAGAAGGTGAGTATTTTTATCGCCCATCATACCCACGGGAGGTCATCGAACAAGGGGGGCTGTAAATTCACGTGCAAAATAAAACTCTCTGTGCATTGTTCAGAGGGATAGGAAAATGCTATTAAAGTAGAGCATCGTTGCCTTTCCTTGATTGGAATTGATCTAGCTGCGTCGGCATGAGAAAGGGTGTGTAAAGGCAACTCTAAGCTGATCTAAAGAAGACATGATTGAATGAGCCTTATTGTTCCTATCGAACGAGCTTGAATTATTGCCAGTGAGAAGAGCTATAGAAAGAAAGGCTAGATACAGATCTGTAATGTCATATTTTATGTGAGCCCATTTGATTTTTATGGTCCACTGTCATGCCATAGTGAAGTCAGTATGTTTGTGTATTTTTGTCCATTATCAGATATATTTTCATTTGACCAGAGAAAGGAAAGAGAAAGAATCAGGAAATATCTTCTCTCGGCTTATACGACGGAAGAAAATTGTGTCGTCTTATTTATAGGCTGATGTCCTGCTACCTTTCATATTTTTCCAAAACTGTAATTAATCTTACTGTTCTAAAAAACTAACCATAACGGTGCGACGGTTCTGCTTTATTTTTTTGTAGAACATTTCTTCATGTGCTTTGCTCTAAAATAGGTCAGAAATATTTAAATCTTATTATAAGTTTCAGATTTGTGTCTGTTTTCTTACACGGAGTTTATCAACAGTAAGCCCAGATGTTCAGAAAAACTGAACATCACCTAACAACTGACACCTATTAAAGTTGCGAAACGTGCCGGAGTTTAGGGACAAAAAGCTCGTCAGTCGTTCAGGGTTTAATTACCATAATGTCGGCCATCAACAAAATGAAGTCCTGCTTCTCATAGTAGTACTTAAAAATAAAAAGTAAACACAACTCTGAATAAAATTAATTGTAAAAACAAAGCTGTTTTGACGTAAAACCAATCGGTACATTAGTCATATGATAAAATCGTAATCAAAATAGATTATTCTGTTTGACTTGTTCTTATCTTCCACGCTCAACAATTGTACGTATCATGTTGTCAGGAGTTCTCCGTAAAGCCCGCATCGAATCATATCTCACCAATTTATTGTGCCTGACCGTACGATGATGATACCAGCCGAAAGTGTCACACACTCTAGGCTCAGCCACGAATTATCCGGCCGTAGTCGCCTTAACTTCCTAATCAAAATAGACATAAGGCGTGTACCGTCACACCATTAATAGAAGTTTCTTTTTCCTTTTTAGGCTACCGTTTCATCATCCCCAGCAGAACATGTTCAACATTCTCAGCACAACGGTACTGCATGCAGGCTCGATCCCTCAGCGTCAACTTTCTTCTACACTGCTGCTTCTGCTGCTGGCCACCCAATCCACCCATCATATGAGCGATGAGGATGGCGTGACGGAGGATTTTCTCGTCATTTCGGTGTCACACTCAATTTAACAAATGTGTAATGTCGTAATGTCACTCGGTTGTAGGCATCTGCGTTACAACCATCGCTAGCCTTCCCCTTTCTTCCAGCCCCTCCCATTCCTAGCACTCGAATGCTGTTCCGTGCGTATGCTCAAGTGATTAATTCACGGGCTTGTGGCGCTTAAATTTACCACCGCACACAACAATCTGATTACATTAAATTTGACACCCCTTTATCACGCTCGATGCTTTTTCCGTTCGTTCGCTGACAGTTTCCTCACGTACGCACACATACACACACACCTAAGGCATATACACAAGTATGATTGCTTTATTTCGCGCTCCGTGAAGGACACAAGGCAGGAAAATGGCGGACAGTGGGACAGGGAAATCTCACCGCCACAAACCACAGTCTTGTCTCGCAAACCAAAATCAACACATTTCTAAGCGTTTTGCGGTGTAGATTTTAGCACGCATCGCGTCATCAACCCTGTAACTCGTGGGCGGTACCAACACACCGCCGGAGATACTCGCGAAGCATAGGTTTGAAGCATTGCACAACGAGAATTGCTATCCGAGTACCTTATCCTGAACACTGAAAACATAAGGGACCACCAACCAACGGAGCCCCATTTGACACCATTTGCTTTGGCCGCGGGAAACAAAGCTATTTTTGTGTTTTGTGCAGAAAACCGTGAGGGTGTGTGTGTGTTTATTGTTCTTTAATGACACAATGGGTTCCTCTTGGAAGCGGGAATGCTTTCCATTGGCCCAACAGTAATTGTGGAAAAACGGCCCACGAAAATGTTTGACGTAGCCTTGTAAGCGGAAGGTATTTTTTGGTTTTTAATTTGTTTCTCACATTTTTGCGTTCCTTAGTGGAAATGAACCAGTTTAATTAAAAGGTGCTTAAAGCTTTCTGGGAAATGTCAAAGTGAATTATAGGTTTTCATTGCTAAAGAAAACGAGTCAATGAAAACATGTTTTATAAGGAAATTAAATTAATTATTTGTAACGAAAATCGTTAATATATACATAATACATACAGGTATAAGCTGTGAATCATGCACTTAAATTAAAAGCTTATTACTCTAAATATCAATTCCGAAAAAAAGATAAACCATCAACCATCTTTACTAACTCACGAAGCCCAGTTATCGAATGGCGTTTTTTCGCACACATAATAAAACATAATAAAATAGCATGTGTGTTTGCACGAATAAATGTAACGCGCCAAGGAACGTTTTCCACCCAAAGAACACCCGGAGCTATTTAATTATGGCATCATAAAAATATGCAATAAATTTAGCCACCAACTGGCCTGCGTTACCGTAAACCGTACTGATGTCACACCACCCAAAGGAGCCTTTTTGAGTACGTTAACCGTATTACAAACACACACACCCAAAAGCCACAGTCAATGAACTGACAACGCGCTCAGCACATTGAAGAAAAGTGTCTGGAATGGTCTGGAAACTGTCAAGACAGGTTTCCGAACGCGACATGTACCGCCATTAAATCCGACCAAGGTCGTAAGAATCGTACGCCAAAAAAGGGGTAATAAATAGTTGAACAAGTTTCGGGAGCGGTCGTTGAGCTCACCACCAGCCGGGACGCTTGTGTTGATGATGAAGTGCAGCTCGGTTTTACGACCCATGTGTTTTTGGTAAACCACTGATAAATAATTCCTCTAAACGTAAAAACAATTCTGAACGGCTTTTTAAAAGCAAACTTTTTTCGGTGCACGGTAGTAAAACATGTGACGTGATCGTATTTTGTTTGGAGCCATGACTTGATTCTTCGATATGTGTTCAGATTTTCTTTTCAATATAAAAAGAATGTCAAACTCAGAGAAATCATTCTTTTTGGTGACAGAAAATAGGAAAATACTTGTATTTACTAAATTTTCTATTTTGTAAATGTTGGCAACCCATCTCTGTGTGTTACAATTTTCTCTGCAACTTCGGAATCCTAATGAGATTTTATTGAAAACATTTTCTTCGCTTCGCTTCTCACGCATTTCGTTTCTTCACCAGAAAACGATTTAAATTCTGTCAATCCGAGGTGCTCAATTTATTCTGAATGGGCCGTCACTACTCCACCTCGGGTGAGTCCGAAGTATCTTTTCACTTCTCTAATACCCTGCCCGGGAAATAGTAATGATGTTAGTAATCCCCTTGCTGCTACCCAATTCGAACGCTTAAGCCTTCTTTATCCCACTACTGGGTGCCCTATTTTCCATCCCGCTATCAACGTCGTACACCGGACGGACGGAAATGAAATGATACACGACATAGTTTGCGAAACAAACGCAACGAAGTAAGAAGTAAGAAAATCGGTTCTCACACAGACACACCGACACCCATTTCCTCGATGCGTTTCTCATCATCATTGTCATGATCGTAGCAAACGATCAACGTCATTGCAGCCCAACGCCAGCAGCAACCTTCGGCCACAATGACACCCGGCCCCCGGAGTGACAGGCAAATCTCATCCGAAAATCCAATTTCTTTTTTCCCCTGTCCGGCATCCACCGCGGGCGGAGCAACGGGCGTGAAAAAGGGTTTTCTTGGTCCGGGACGTCAGGACCTCGCACAAGCTTCCGGATTCTGTGTGGACCGATGGGTTTTTCGGCGGGAAAACGAAACGCTAAGCCACAACAACCCATTTCACAATCCGTTAACCTTACCCATCCGGGGATGCTGTCAGTGGTTTAAGATTTGGTGCGGATAACGAAAGCAGAATGTATGATTCGAAATGGAAAATGACGCACAGGCAGTGAAGGGCATTGGAATGAAACGCATGACGTGGCCATTTTTGACCAGTATGTGGCGTTTGTTGAAGGAAATGGAGATTTTTAAGCAACATGACGAGAAAGAAGAGAGGATGCCAACGGATTGGCATGGTTAACGGGATGATTCGATGGTCTCTTTACGTTGCTTGCGGATATGTGTGTGTATGTGATTCTAGCCATTGTAGTTCTGGATTTAGAAATCTCTTCCCCTTTCCATAATGGGGCTTGTGGCTTACCAGGTTGTTCAAAACGAATGGCTTAGAAAAAATAGGGGCACTTAAACGAGAAAAACGTGAAAAAGCTGTTTCGGAATTCGCAATAAAAAAACATACAGACAAATGCCTTCCTAGATGATCCTTCCCTTGCGTAACAATGAATTTTAGGGTGAATTCGTCCATTAAACTAAATGTTCTGAATCAAATTATACAACGAGATAAGATCACCACACTTATCGAACTGTTCGATGTGACAAGATTACCAGAGAGAATCAATATTACAGTAATTTCTCTGGGATGCTTTTGATTTTACGACGCCCGAAAGTATGCAATTACCATTTTCGATAGCTTTTTTTTGTTGTTTTAAGAGGTGTTTAGGGACAGTTTTGATACGTTTTGGGATAGATCAGTTTGGATGTTCTAGATATGTCACCACATTATTAGAATTTACATACTTTCATGTTATATTTACTTAAATGCACTACGCTATTAGAACGTTATTATCCCTTCGAGAACAATTTTAATATACTTTCACTATGTAAAACAGATATACATACATTACCTTAAACCATAAATTTCATATTTTTTTAAACGTTATACTTCATTTCGATTGATTGAACTTTTGTTGATGTTGAAGATTTCAACTTTCAATCGTCATTTCTTTTAAACTCTTTAGAGTTGTATAAAAAAAGGCTTAATAGTATGTTAGGAACCAAAGGGCGTATATAGACTTTATTCTACTTTTTTCTTAACATTAGATTGCATACATGACGGCGTAAACTGTGCTAGGCATTGTTTTGTATACTATTATCCGAAACAAAATGTTGCATTAAAGAATTTTCAATAGGGATAATAAAAGTGTTCACTATTCAAAATGATATAAATTATTTACCATGCATTCATTTGAACCCATACTTTACATAGTATGGGTCAACCTAGTGTTTTGCAGTACACATGCACCGAAGGTAAGCAACCCTCACTAGAGCATACATAATAAATTACTTTCTACAGTAAAGTTTCACATTGTTTAACTGTATTTCAATTTTTCCATGCCCTCCACGTCAACCAGGCCAATGCACACAAACTGTACAGCGATCGAGTTCTGGCAGGACCGTTCCGTACCTGTACGAAAACATCATAAATCTGACTGCAACCGTACAGTGCCCAATGTGTACGATTTCAATTATATTGCACGAACCGAACAAAACATGGAAAAGCTCTTCCCGTGGTCATGAAAACTTCGGCCGCATGAAAAGTACTCGTCCGGTCGAACGGATTCCATGTTATTCCTTGCCCGAGTTCCGGGTACAAGCACTCGAACAATAGAAACAGGTTACCCTTATAGGAACCAAAAGTTAGACTAATCTCACACACACAAACGCATACGCACTCTAACCTCCCTACTCGAAGGTTTGGTGTCCGTACATCCGTTTAGTGTTTTTAAAACCATAGACAGTCGGGGTACCCTTCTCTACCGTAGCTCTTGATCGCTTTCTTCAAACCGGAGGGTCAGCTTGTTTGTGCAGCACAAATATCACAAAGAGCGATATGCTCTCGGGTCCCCTCGGAAACTCGTTCGTTGATAAATGGCGAACGGATGAGCCAAAAACGGGCCGCCCCGAATGGGGCACACGATTAAATCCCAGGGAGTGATATCTCACCTTTAACTGCTTAAGTGTGCAGTGCGACACTTCCCAGGAGGCTTTGCCGGAATGTTGACAACACCGACATACAGCGGGGTTGCATTGTGTGCGGTAGGCGAATGAGGGAAAATTTCTCACCAGGGGACGCTACCCTCTACCGATGGCGGAGTGTGAAAACAATCCCATCCGGTACAGATCTCAACTGGTGCCGTCCGGCAAAATAAGCACATTTGCATTTGGTGCACCTCCCAAGATAGTTCGCTCACACGATCATCAGCGTCGTTTTCGTGTACATTCTACGACGGTCGTTTCGGCAAAATGCAGCCGCCCCATATCTTTTAGCTCCCAGGGTGACCATATCAGCCACTAAAACGTGCATAACTTTAGCGTTAGCTGGCCGGTGCGAACGCAGCAGAAAGCGAACAAAAACTCCGCCCGGCATGATGTTCATCACACATAAATTCATCCCCAGAGAAGAACCTTGGGGGAGGGGGGAGGCTGTTGAGACAAAAGAGGGGAACGACAACCCCGTAAGTGAGTGAGTGAACCGCAGATAGTTTACATATGGTGCTTTGGTGTGGTTTAGTGTGCCCACTGCCACTGACATTTAGTTGCTGGTTAGTTTTGACCGTAAAACTCGCCAACATAGTGCAAAAAAAAACCCTTAAAAACACACAACGAGCGTACCCAGCCTGTCTGGTTGGCTCCGGTTGGGTGATTTTTGTTTTCTCGCTTCTTTTTCTTCATTTACAATTTTACTATAACTTACAGCCGTGTAAAACTTTGCCACTGAATAATCGAGCGTCCAAAGCTCATGCACATATAGAGAAGAAAAAACCAACCTAAAACTCAACTGAGCCGTGCATATGTCATCGCCAAATTTGCGTCATGATTTATGGTGCTTTTTGAGTAAAACTTTTTCCTCCCCACCAAAAAAAAAAAACATCCTTCGGTCTCGCTGTACCTTGTGAGTTGTCACGGAGCAAGAAGGAGAAATCCTTAACTACTCTACATAATTTTGAGGGTAGCGTTTTACACGAACGTTACGGTTTTTTGGCATGCATGAAATGTTCTGTCCTGTCAAAGTTCCAGTTTTTTTCTGCTGCTGCTATAAAACACGACACTGTTCGACGGAATCGATCAAAAGTTTCAAATTTGAATCTCATCGTTTTACGAGCGCTGCAAATTGCTATTCTCGCATGCACGGAACTGATCCTTCGTATTCGTTCCCCCTTTTTTTTTAGGGGCAGTTTCATTTCGGACACTCACATAAGTGCCAATATACGTTGACGCGTACAATGCAGGGAAAAGATAAAAGAGAAAATCAGAAATGGAAATAAAACACAGTAAAACCTATCTCATTCACCATTAAAGCCTTCTGCGTAAAGGGTTCACCTAGTTTATTGTGAGGGATTATGTGTATGAAAAATGGATGTATGTATTGCACGTGCTTACCGTGCATGGAAGGCTACAAAATAGAATCAAAAATAGGAAAAACCCACATTTAGGATATACAAATTTTATTGAGAAGGTTTAAACCATTTTTTATTTGCCAGAATGTTATGAAAATCGTGCACACTTACGTTTTCAAAGCGTTTTGCGAGTAAATTGCTGTCGATGCGATAAATGTAGACATAATCGACGATTAATAAGGATAAACATATTCAATTACACTTTTACCTACTAAACGGTTTATTCCGTAAGTTTTGCTTGTAATACAATTAACACTAATTTTCCCTATAATCTGTTAAACGATTAAATAATTATCGAGAAAATAACCAGTCCCTTTTTTCCCTTTACTAGATATGGTATGTTGATTGCATACTTTTAGGAGTATTTCTCAGAAACTATATGATTCTACGCATTAAAAAGGTTTTAAGTAATGCTAATTGAATTTCAATACCCCTAATTTTGTCTTTATTACTTTTAAGACCAATTGCACTAACAAATTATTGTTAGTATGAAAGTCCCAATTCCATCGCAAGCCTTGCAACGTCAATTTACACAATTTTCCATACGATGGTCATATCATAAACAAAAAAGAGAAAAATTAACAGACTTCCTGTGCCACCAAAGCAACCAAAGCTCGAGATGTAAAATGGGACAAAAACGTAACAACATGGCAAAGCCAAAGCGTACAGTAGGCGCAAACAACGGTTGGAAAATAAAAACAAACTTTCGCTTTTTTTCTCTCGTTCCACCATTCTCGCCCAGCGCTTTCCCCTTTCTTCTGTACTATTTTACTTATATCCTTCTTTTTTGTATGTGCCATGTTTTTCGTACGACACAAAAACACACACACACACGACAGCAACGACAAAAAATGCACCATGCCGACCGACCCGTGACGGGAATATTTGTGTGCGGAACCGTTTCCGTTTTCCGGCACTTTCCTGCAGCGTACGTAGCGCACGACCGTTCAACGTTGGACCGTCTAAAATCTCGACAACAATTTGTGAGCTTGATTGGGGTGGAGAGAACGGCTGACAGTGGTCAGGTCATCGGGCAGGGCAAACTACTACCACGACCCTGGCTACGGGCTCATGTTTTGGAAGCGTGGACCTTGCTGCTGTTCGCAGCTTGTTTGGCAAACTGTCAACTCAAATTTCCGCTCTCATCGTCTTTGGTCGCTTGTTACCACGCTAGATACTCTTGTCCCTTCTCTGCCCGCTCCACGTTGAACGCTTCACCTTCGCTTTCCCTTGCCCAATCAGAATCATAAAAAGCGAACGATACCTAGGGATCAAGTGGTACCGTGTATGATGCCGTAAAATCCATATACATATGAACCCGTAAACCCGGCAGGATCTTTGTTTTTAGCGACCATACCTTTTACCGGTTGAAGCTTTTCGGACGATTCTATTTCTTTCCCTTTTTTTTTTGTTTTGCTCCCCCCCTCCCGACAAGCGATCCATGAGACAAAGCCAAACAAATGAGGAAATGTGAGGGACAATGGTAAAATAAATAAAAACAATCGGTACTGCATGGTACTGTGCTGTGCAGCATGGCCATCGTCAAACCGATTCGAGGAAAGTCCCATTTTTGTGCGAGTAAATCCATCCCTACGACAAGCTCCGGAGATTGGTGGGCTTTGTGTCGAAAGAGTTTTCAAGCTCACCAGTCCCACCGTAGTTGAACCCACGGGCCAGAGTACGCTTTTTTTTCCCCTGTTCACTCTCCCCTGTTGTGTTCCGTTTAATGTATGCAAGTGACATAAATTATGCCAACGTTTGGGATGGTCGGGACAGTTGGGGTGAAACGCGCACCAAACTTTTTTAACCAAACCTCGTAACCGAACCGAATGGGTTTTTGAGTGGCCACAGACAGTTCGGGACACAATTTCTGTTCGGTTGACCCCGCTCCGAACAAAAAGGGGTTGTAGTGGATCGCTTTTTTACGTTCACCCTTCATTGAGGTTTCGGTCGACCATCGATCGTTCTTTGTTTTGGGGCGAAGGAATGTAATGTTCGGTCAGGCCATTATAAGGTAGGACAGAAGATGGAATATAACGTGACCATTCGATCGAAGGTGGCACAAATATTTGCGCTGAATGAAAAGCACCCAATAAGGGGTTCGATTGCCGCTCAATAATTTTCCCTCGTCATAGGAACGGCATGATTAATGAGCAACTTATCAGTGATTCAATTACACACCACCTTCCGTAGCTATTCACACCACATTAATTTACATTCCGGTCGTTTCCGGTGTTTGAATTATGAGCTAATCAAATCTTTAATTACTACCAATTCAAACGGCTCCCATTACGCACGAACAAGCTTCCAACAAGCACGCCCATCAATCGTCTCGTTTGAATAACTTGTCAACAGATTCATGCCGCCAAGGAAATAGTTCCGTTTGCAGGTGAAACTTTGTAAAGCTACTTTATCTTCGTTTCCAACAGATTGCCGTTTGATGACCGGGCTGGAAGTGTCACAAGTACGGGGGTTAATATTAAAGTTCTCGTTTATGATTCAGTTTTCATATTGCGGTCCTTGAGTGATTGTCAAACCTGAAAGTTGGAGCGTGTTTAAGATAATGGTTTGTAATTAAAACTTCATAGCTGCATAAGCTAATCAATTGTGGAAGCTTAAATAAACTTCTCTCCTGGTTTCATTAATGTGTGAGATTGAAAATGGAATCTTCATGAGCTTCATTTATGAAAGAGCCGTTTAATTTAGTTGATCTCCCACGGTATAATCCGAAGAAAATGTATCCAAGTAAAACCATTCTCCCTTGATGGTTAAAGATAAAGATGAAATTGGCTTTATAAATTTATTCTCATTCATTAGTTCTCCAAACGCTTCCACGGAGATAATCGCTCTGCGATATCAAACCGGTCTAGAAAATCACATCTGGTTGGATGTAAATCAATCAAGCAATGAATTGATAATGGTTGGCTTATATCGTTGTGGCTATATATTTAGTATTATAATTTATGTTCCAATAAAGTTATGAATAAAACTCGTATTCTAAAAGCTTTTCCCATGAAACACCATGCGCCTCCTTTCGGACAATGAAAAGCACTAGGCGTCTCCACCAGACTTCACTTCAGCTTAAAGCACCATGCGTCTCCATAACTGAAAGTAAAATAAAATCGAAGCTTTACAGTATTGAAAAGTCACTATTTGTTGTTTGACATTCCTAAAATCGACCCATTATCCACAGCCTCTTTAATAATATTTACTAACGCAGCGATGTCCCCTTTAACATCCGTTTATGGGTCAGCATCTCACCCACAAGTCAAGCACAATCATCCGTGTCAAAAGAGGACATTCCTCGGCACACGCATTTAATGCAGTGCTCGACGACACACGTCCCGAAGTGCTGATAAAGAGATAATCATGAAGCTGACTGCTCATCAATCACTTTCGCTCTCTTCATATTTATCTCGTTTCATAATTCCGTACCCCGAACGGTCCAAACGCCAGGGTACTCTTACTGATAGCGGTGTCAACCTATTTACTTGCCTTTCCTTCCAAATCTCTAGCGCACAACACACAAACTACCAACCATCATTGGGAATAGGCAAAGAAGACCACCATCCATCGTCCACCATCATTCAAGATCCCGTTTGCTTTTATTAAAGCACGTAGAAGCCTCCGGCAAAACCGGGACATCGGGCATGTCGTTCTTCCTGTCCGTCCAACAGCCGACGATACCAATGACAATGGCCTTCCGTTTTCTTGACTCTTGTTCTAGGCCAAACGCTTTCTTCGCATCGCTTCGGTAAAATCCTTGCGATGGAGATAATTTCGAAACAATAGCCAAACGACGACGATGTGCCTTCAGTCGGCCCGATTCTCGAACGACACAGATAAATAGTGGGCAACGTTCCGGGACGGGTCACGGACGGACACGTAGAGAAGCGGGCGTATAGAAATAAGCGAAAGTTTCCTCGGGCGTTTCGGGTTTTCGCCCACCTCGTAGTCTGCAGCGTCATTTGCTGCTGTTGACATTCTGACATCCGGAAAAGTCGCTCCCCGTAGCAAACCAATTCAACCACCCGAAATCGGTGTGAATGCGAGAAGCGGGAAAAGTTCCTGTCCCACTTAATGCATACCGTGCCGTGGGTACGATTCCACCACACGAACTGACGTGGAACTGATTGTCTTTAAGATGTATGTGTTGCGGGAAGACTGAGGGAAACAGTCTTGCAATCATCATCATCATCGTTGTCGGCATTGTCGCTGGCTCTGTCCTGCTGTCTAGATTCGCAAGCAGCCCGAGGTGCGATGTGCGGCTTATTGCAGAAACGTCCTGGCATGCCTAATTAAATTCAGACGATTCTGGTCTGTCGCACGCTTGAATGCATATCTGGCCAGCGTTCCGGACAGCGACAGTTTACGCCGCCCCGAGGATGAGTGTGACAATGTTGCGGGTGAAATCACGACCAAACATGCCAGGTAGATAACTTTCAAGGATTTGTGCCGGAAGTGTATATGATACAGAGGATGAAAACTTAATTATAAAGCCAAGGAATGAGTGTAATCTAGGCTTAAGAAAAGCTCAAAGGATTATTATAGCACCAAAGAAAGCTCAAATTCGAGTTTGTACAATTTAAAACTAATGAAAAGATTACCTGCCTTATTAAAGGATAACAATATTGAAAAGAATAATAAAAAATAGAGTTACTTCTAACAACTAAAGTTTTAGTCATAAAAACAAATCAACAATCAAATTAATTCTGTATAATATTATTTAACTTAAAACCACCCCGAAATATCTTTTACTGCGGCTCACATTATTAACCCGTAACGATTTCTCGCAACAACTCACAATGTACGAAAAACCTTAACCATAATTGAACCTATTACTATCATGGTTCCGCTTTTCACCGAGAATCCGTACAGTCGATCATTAATTTGTTCCCGAAACGTCCGGAAGCTGACCACAAATCAAGCACCGACAATGGACAATTTTCCAGCGAATTTATGCCGAAAATCCGCCCGCAAAGTCCTTGTATTTCCAGTAACGGAACACACCAGCAGAGTGCTTCGAAATTTGGGGAAAATACATTTTCATACATTTTCAACCGACCGAATTTTCCTGGGGCGTGCTTTTCCCTTCCTTTCGGGCACAAGTTCACTAACCAAATGAATAGAACATTAGGGAAAATCGACATGAATATTCAACGGGAATGAATTTTCACACCCATCATCCCTTACGCTTTTTCCCTCCCTCTCTCTCTCTCTCTCATCCACACGTTAATCCATGCTCTTTCACCCATCTCGGGATGTAAAACCACAAATAAACATCGTTTCGTCTATACATACCAGCAAGTAGTGCCTCACCGCCCGAAGAACCCAAAATCATGTGACAAATCGAATTTGCACATTGAATAAAGCAACCGAGCGAAGCGAAATAAAATTGGAACTGTGTAAATTCACCAAGCACGCCGAACACATACACACCCAAACAAGTGTTCCCTTTCACCTGGCAGAACCCACAGGAACCATCCTCGGGGGCTTGAATAAGGAAAGAAAAAAGAATGCGAACAACACACCATGGGCAATTCAATTATTCTATATTCCGATTACAAACCACACACTCACACACCATGCTCCCCGCCGTTCCTACCCCTAGCTACGATTTGCATTTCAATTCATCCCTGAACTGATTGATACCCAAGTCGCCGAGTGGAAAAACAAACTCATTATCGTCCTAATCCTTTGGGAAACGTTCCATGACAACGTACACCGTTCTGCTCGGTGGTTAAACCACACTGCGGCGAAGGAGCTTAATCACGGCCCGAAACGATTGAAACGTGACGCTGGTTAAGAATGTTTGTTTACTCATTCCAGTACGTGTGGGAGGGCTGGTGCTAAGGTTAGAAAGCGGCAATACGATATTCTGTCACACAGAGCGCAAATCTGGTGCTTGCTGGCCGTGGAACAATATGTTTGCGGTGTAAGAGCAAGCGATCTGGTATTGTTTATTCAGGACAAAGAATTTTCTTTGTTCTAATGACAAAATCAAGCAATAAACAAGACATAAATAAAAGAACGATGCGAAATAAAATTGGAACTGTGTACCTCTTTCCCAATTAAATTGATTTTAGGCAAATGAACAAAACGGCCGCGATAAACCATCAAAATTTAGAAAAATTATGGCTGAACCAACGTGTCAGTAGCAATTAATTTATACCATCATGCTTTTTTGAAAAACTGCTCCAACGCCAAACACAAAAAGGATTATTGCATCAAATTGTCTTCACCGAATATTCATGGTGCGTAGATACTGTTGATGTTGATTGTATGATATTCGTTGCGGTAGTATTGGGGGTGGCTTGCAAGGTCTCTCCCCCAACCCACTGTTTCCCCGTATACCCAAGCTCAGATATTTGGATAGACATGTTACCGTTCTTTACCCCCGGGACGTATTGAGTCGAAGTAGGGTATGGAGAGCCTTTGTTGACCTTCAACAGGCTTCGGATCCATGCCTTACCAGTGCAGTATTGCTACCACACCAGCTTATAGAACCAAACGCGAGGCCGATAGTATTGGATTGAGGATCAATGCGACGAAGACAAAGTACCTGCTTGCCGGGGGCTCTGACCATGATAGAGCACGACTCGGAAGCAGAGTATTAGTTGACGGCGACGATCTCGAGGTAGTAGAGGAGTTTTGCTACCTTGGCACGATCGTAACTTCGGATAACAACGTAAGCAGCGAAATCCGAAGGCGCATTGTTCAGGGGAATCGTGCCTACTACGGACTCCACAAACTCCTGAGATCCAGAAGACTCCAACAACGCACGAAATGCGCCATATATCGCACTCTGATACGACCGGTAGTCCTCTACGAGCACGAGTCCTATGCTGGCAGAGGACGCCAATGCACTCGCCATTTTCGAACGGCGGGTGCTACGGAGTATCTTTGGCGGTGTGTGCGAGCAGGGCGTGTGGAGAAGGCGAATGAACCACGATCTAGCTGAGCTGTTTGACGATGCAGACATCCTCACGGTCGTCAAAGCCGGAAGGATACGCTGGTTGGGTCACGTGATGAGGATGCCCTACCAGGAAGGTGCTTGTCAGCGACCCGTTCGGTACGACGCGTAGAGGAGCACAGCGAGCTCTTTGGCTGGATCAAGTGGAGTCAGACCTGAGGGATATCGGATGCAGCCGGGGGTGGAGGAGTACAACCATGGACCGAGTTTCCTGGAAACGGATTGGACACCAGGCCATATCTATTAGACGTGCTCCCTAGAAGCAAGCCACAAAAGAAGAAGAAGAAGATACTGTTGTGCGTACGGTGTGAGTATTCATGGAAAGCAGTCCAAGAGTCAATCTATTTTCAAAAAAAGGATTAGTTAACTGAAAAAAATTAAAGTTAAAATAAAATTTAGACTTTAAACAACAACTCATTACTTAAAATATATCACCCAAATACTGCGGGATCTGATAGCCGTTCACCACACGGCATGACCGGGCAAAGAATCCCTTTCGAATCGTTCTCTGTAATGAAAATTGACTGCTCAACTATCTGATATCAATAAGTCTAGTTAGCCATTAGATGTTCGGTACGGATATACAGAACGTTAAGTCAAACGTGAGTCTTTTAAATCTAACACCGTACTGATTTGTTACTTACTCTTTCACTATTTAAAGCGGACTACCTCAGTCATTAAACAAGTTTTTTCTCTGGATAGGCAGAAAAAATAGAAACTACAAATGATGTCATTGTATAATCCATCCTTGTATTTCAAATTCGAATACTTATTCGTAAATAGCGGTAATGATGAAGACTTAGATGTTGTGCTATCTTCAAACACAACCACAATAGCGTCAACTCCACACCAATCTCATCTACTTTCTTCTCCCAATTTACACACGCTCACTCATTATCACCCAACCACCCTGGCTCACCAGTGTGATCACGAAACTATGCCTCAATGTGAACAACCTACACGCATTCATCCGGCTGAAACCCGACCTCCATCAATCATTTACCGATCACAAACAGACCGGCGCACACAGACAGCCCAAGCCCGATAGGTTATGTTAACACTGTTTTAATTTCTTGTTTACCATCCTCATCGTAGTACCGATGAAACCATTTTGCCAAACGGCACACAGGAAGGTCAGTTTGTTCGGTCAATGCGTCAACAAACGGTAAAACAAATAACAAAAATGTGCTGTGTGAATGTTAAAATTCGGTCTCGGGTCGGTCGAGACAAGCAAATCAACACCTCGTTGCTGGTTATGAGTGTATCGGCTTTCGATTCTGTGGAACGAACAAGTGTCGAGCCACAACAGCCTATCCTCTCTCTCTCCCTGTCATACCATCAGGAGGAAAGTCTTGCGGATTGCATGTAGACAGGCGTCGCAAAAATTCTCACCCAAAAACAAGCGCCGCACATGGTCTACTGGGGATGTGCTTTACTGACACATTTTCTGGGGCTGATATGGTGTGACGTGCATGATACGGGTATGTTACATATTTCATTCCATTCCCATAAAGCGAGCGATCGGTGAAATGTGATAAATATGTATTTTGCTATCAGGCAGAGCTCCCTCACTGCTGGTGTCAGTCACTTTTTTTTTCTTAGATAAACACACCCCTGATTCTATTGTTCACCACAAAGTACTGGGGCTCGGCAGTGTTTACAAATATCGGGTTGCTGTTCTACATACTGCTGAATAAATTGAGAACGATAGGTACCTTTTCATGGTGCCGGGTAGTGAAGCAGATCAATTAACTCGTGCTTAACGTTGAACATAGAATACTGACGATAAAGCACATCAACTCTTTCAACAAAAGCAAATAAGAGAAGCAAATTTAAAAACATTCTAACACAAACACATTTAAATTCCGTTACAATATTTTCAAACAATAGAATTGGATGCTATTTTTGTCGTTGAAAGGATGATGTCCATTTTGAGAAACAATTTAACCTTCCGAGTGATAGCATCTTTTGATTTTTTTACTTTCATGTGAATGGTGCCACGTGGCCACTAAATGAATATCGAAAACACAAAAAGGCACACCCATGGAATGGAATGAAAAGAAATTAGGTGACCATTTTATCTTTGTTCTAATGTAATGCCCTTGCCCGGTGCAGGAGATGTTGCCAGGGCCCGTTTGTCCGTTCGCTTTTCACATCAGATAAAAGGCTCAACTCAAGCCCTCATAATATGCCTTGTAACTTTAGCCTTTGCCAAGCCTGCTGTGGTCCCGAATGGACGAAGCACAAAAGAAGCAAAAACGAACAAAAGACGAAACAAAACCAGTAAAAAAGTATGGAATTTCTGTTCGTTTCTTTTGCACTTTAATTCTGACCAATGAAACTGACTGATGCCATTTCCATGATCTAGCAACTCAAAACTGGATGCTTTTGTTCATTTTAATCGTTTTCCGAGGCAGGAGATCGTTCTTTTTTCCCCCGTTTCCTCTTTTAGAACATCTTCATGTCGTGCTGCTACATTGTACTCCTTTAAAATATTACAACATCAACAAAACGCACCAAGTCAAGACACCCTTGCATGACGATGAAAGTCGATCTCTCGGCATGCCAACTACCGAAGGCGGAAGTGCACGCTACCAACAGAAAAATGCCGAACGAATGTAATGGAACAGCTGGCGAAAGATGGTGCTGAAAGGCGGCGATATGACGATTGTGTTTCGAGATTGGGTGAGATGATACCTTGCTCGTAATGATGCCGGGGTGCTGAACTGAGCGGGCTCATGAAGATCTTATCGAATGGTGGTATTATTTTATTGCGCTTTACTTCATGATTATGATGCCCGTACACGACAGACATTCTGGATTTTTCATGTTTTAAATGTTAACGACATGCTAGAGTTTTCTTTTACGTTTTCCTGTATATTTTTGGTTTCATCCTGAGGTTTTGATTTTGTAATATTTTTTGAAACACTTTAATCTTTTTCAAAAAATCCATGCATCTCCTAACGGTTTAGTTTAGTCCTCAAGGTTAGTTGTTGAGAATTCAATTTGATTTACACGTTATTCGAATTCATTCCTAAACATTTCTTCCGATAATAAGAACCTTTCGATCATAATGAAGCTATTACTTAAGTCTTGCTGTATTTATTTAAGTTTTTAGTAAATTTAAAACATTGACGTTGATCGAACAAATAATTTAATATAAATTAGCTTTTGCATATTGAATTATCGGAAACCGTTTTAAAATTTCATTAAGGGAGAGTCTTTGGTTCATATTATTGTATAAAATGGTTTTAATAATCAATGTAAGTAGAAAATAAAATAAACAAACATGAACTAATGGGCGTTCGACTTCAACTAATGGGTAGAAAAATAATAATCTTCAATAATCTAGAAAATAGTAAGATCAAATTATATTACAGACGTCTCCAAGAATCTGCAGCTCCGAAGTCAACAGTGAGCCTGTGTTCATCCGCTTTCATTGTTACGCTACACCCTCCACTATGTATATCCCTATTTTTTATTTTAAGACATCCTACACAGCCATTCTTTCGCTGGCTTTGTCCAACAGTGTCGCTATTGTTGCCTTTTTGTTGCACGCGAAACAATATTCCTTACGCCCGAAACGTTTCACCGTGCACCATTCTTCCCGGAACTGCGGAAATGAAAGCTCCTTCTCTGATCGTATTGTCCTGCTGCAACATTTCTTCCATTATCTGTCATTTCATTTCGAAATTCAAGAAGCCGCAATCTCGTTTTTTCTCCTTTCTTAAGCTTTATTTGACTATTCTTGAAATAGAATCCCTTTTGCTCTTGTTTGCTCTCACCCTCTCTTTTCTACTCTCGAGACTCATTTCTAGTAATTTATCCAACATTTTGTTGAGGAGCTTAGAGTGGCACCGTCGTTCAATATTTTTACTCTCACATTGTGGCTACCACACGTCCCCACAGCGGAAGTAA
>KZ061553.1:393997-433001 GCA_002091835.1 Anopheles maculatus
TGCCGGGGTGCTGAACTGAGCGGGCTCATGAAGATCTTATCGAATGGTGGTATTATTTTATTGCGCTTTACTTCATGATTATGATGCCCGTACACGACAGACATTCTGGATTTTTCATGTTTTAAATGTTAACGACATGCTAGAGTTTTCTTTTACGTTTTCCTGTATATTTTTGGTTTCATCCTGAGGTTTTGATTTTGTAATATTTTTTGAAACACTTTAATCTTTTTCAAAAAATCCATGCATCTCCTAACGGTTTAGTTTAGTCCTCAAGGTTAGTTGTTGAGAATTCAATTTGATTTACACGTTATTCGAATTCATTCCTAAACATTTCTTCCGATAATAAGAACCTTTCGATCATAATGAAGCTATTACTTAAGTCTTGCTGTATTTATTTAAGTTTTTAGTAAATTTAAAACAGAATTCATTCCTAAACATTTCTTCCGATAATAAGAACCTTTCGATCATAATGAAGCTATTACTTAAGTCTTGCTGTATTTATTTAAGTTTTTAGTAAATTTAAAACATTGACGTTGATCGAACAAATAATTTAATATAAATTAGCTTTTGCATATTGAATTATCGGAAACCGTTTTAAAATTTCATTAAGGGAGAGTCTTTGGTTCATATTATTGTATAAAATGGTTTTAATAATCAATGTAAGTAGAAAATAAAATAAACAAACATGAACTAATGGGCGTTCGACTTCAACTAATGGGTAGAAAAATAATAATCTTCAATAATCTAGAAAATAGTAAGATCAAATTATATTACAGACGTCTCCAAGAATCTGCAGCTCCGAAGTCAACAGTGAGCCTGTGTTCATCCGCTTTCATTGTTACGCTACACCCTCCACTATGTATATCCCTATTTTTTATTTTAAGACATCCTACACAGCCATTCTTTCGCTGGCTTTGTCCAACAGTGTCGCTATTGTTGCCTTTTTGTTGCACGCGAAACAATATTCCTTACGCCCGAAACGTTTCACCGTGCACCATTCTTCCCGGAACTGCGGAAATGAAAGCTCCTTCTCTGATCGTATTGTCCTGCTGCAACATTTCTTCCATTATCTGTCATTTCATTTCGAAATTCAAGAAGCCGCAATCTCGTTTTTTCTCCTTTCTTAAGCTTTATTTGACTATTCTTGAAATAGAATCCCTTTTGCTCTTGTTTTTTCTCTCTCTCTCTCTCTCTCTCTCTCTCTCTCTTTCTCTCTTTCTCTTTTCTACTCTCGAGACTCATTTCTAGTAATTTATCCAACATTTTGTTAAGGAGCTTAGAGTGGTACCGTCATTCAATATTTTTACTCCCACATTGTGGCCACCACACGTCCCCACAGCGGAAGTAAACATTATGTTTAAGAGCTGCACTTTACAAGTCCGTACCCGCTGAACGATAGGATACGATGCACAAAAAGAACAAAATGCGCTTCCAAAAGTTACCGAAACCGTTTAGTCTGATAACAACTTTTGCTCCGTTTTCTGTTCGAAGAAGAAAAAAATACCCGAGGACCTTCCCTACGACTACAAACGACACAACATGGGTGAATGCTCCAGATCCGCTTTTCATTGGGTCCCTTTTCGTCTGGAAGATAAAAGCATAAATGCATAACCTTACCTTAATGGGAGTGCGAACCGTAAAGGGGTTGCCGGGTACGCACGCTCAAAGCGTTACCGAAAGACACTTTTCTTCGCTTCCTTCCTTCAAACGGCAAGAGTTTCCGGTGCGTTTCAATCCGCAGGGAAGGCCCATCTTTGACACTGTGCGAAAGTTCAACTCGCCACCGGAGCATCGTTTTCTACCGACCTGCTTCAAAGAAGTGGCTGTCAGCGTCGGCACCGTTGCACCATGGTTTGTGGGTAGTTTCTAAGAATGGTGCAGAAGTGTGGGAAGAAAACTACACCACGAAACCACTTCCAGTACCAGTACCAAAATTAAGAAAAGTGGTAAACGCTCACCGAATGTTGCTGAATGGTGCAGCAAAGATTGAGCAAACGTTTCACATTTTTGCTCCTTACGGGTGGAAAGTGGCATTTGGGTAATATTTCATCACCGAACGAATTGTGGCACGGGTTGTAAAAAGTTATGTTCTACTTGTAAGTGTGTTTTTAGAATGTAAGCTTTTGAAGTTTGTCAACCAAATAGGATTAGTTTCGAACCGTAGTAAAAATCATATTTTATCGTGCCATTTTATTGGTGTCTTGCAGAACTAATTGCTCATTTTATGTCAGTGCATCCAATTTCACCGTTTTTTTTTTACAAGAGCAGCAATTTTATGTCTTTAAATTGTTCTTTTCGGATTTTTAGTCAGGAAACTTGCCCTCATAGAATTTTGTCCTGGTGTAAAGAAAACCACAACACACTCTACCTAATGGTAGGTCAATTATGTTCAATCCAAGAAGATTGTTGGCAACATCGAGTTTTATTCTTCAGAAGAATGTTAAACTACTATACGCCTAAATATAGGAAAATAAATTATTGCGTAGTTAATACGTCTAAAAACAGGCAACAGAAAAAAATAACCTGATATAATAGCTCTTTAATTAAGCAAATTTTTAATAAGCTATAACAGTTTTACTCAGGCCATTGCTTCAATTGCACAGATGTGCAACTTATTTCCAATATCTGCTAGAATTCCATTTATCTGGATTTATAAATAAATAATAAATAATTGATAGGACAATACGGCCCCCGGCCGTCATACTATACATTAAATAAAATAAATAATTGATAGCTTTAAAGAAGTTTTAAATTCTTATACTTTGTATCTTATTGTCGAGACTTCATTAGTGTCATTGTCGAGCGATTCAACAACTATTTATCAATCATTTAATTAAACAACATATAAATTACTGCCCTCATCAAAATTCACGAATATTTGTCTACATTACAAATTTAAGGAAAACGACCTACTGCAGAAGTAATCGATACCGCCCACAATCCAAAGGCCACAGTAGCAAAGGAAGAAAAGAAAGTTATAGGCAAAAGCCGCATTCCGTTTGTATTTTTTTTTATAATCTTATTTTTTATATTATATTTATATAATATCTTATTATTTCCTCTCGTCAGCGACACGTTCGGTACGAGGCGTAGAGGAGCACAGCGAGCTCGTTGGCTGGATCAAGTGGAGTCAGACCTGAGGGATATCGGATACAGCCGGGGATGGAGGAGTGCAGCCATGGACCGAGTTTCCTGGAAACGGATTGGACACCAGGCCATGTCTATTAGACGTTCTCCGTAGGAGCAGGCCACGAAAGAAGAAGAAGAAGATCTTATTATTTATATTTTAATTATTACGGCAGGGTCTGTTAAATACTCTTTTCCAGAAACTAAAAAATTTATATAAAATCTCAATGAAAAATTCTACGTGAATATCAAAAATGTATGAATAAAATTCCGTCGTTTCCCACAGACCAAACAAACTGTCCTAATCATCTATTTTGTTTGTTTTCTCTCCGATTGTGGGCATCCTTTTCATTAGTCTATTCAGCATGCTCTAGCAAAGAATGAAAACAAAACAATGCTGCCATAAACAAACAACCCAAAATACCCAAACCCAAAAACAAAAGTAGCTAGGAAAAAAACACGGACCATCGAAATGTCTGCAAAAACGCTCAATGCAAACGAAGTGTGAAATGTTTTCTTTTGACCCTATCGCTTCGTTGTTTTATACAATCGCCTGCATTTTTTTGCTCCACAAATTAAGCCCTTCCGGCAGGGAACCGATCCTTTATCGGCGATGCAGAACAACCGTACCTTCCGCACGTATTTTGTCACGCAGTACCCAGTGCCGATGATTTTAATCGTTTTGGTATAATTTTTTGTTGCTTGCCCTCTCCGTTAAAGGATAATGTTGTGCCCGGAAATTCTCACCTTACCGTCCCACACCAAACAAACGCTTTTCCCGGAAAAATAAGAATTTCCATCCCTTCTGGTCGCTTCCTTCCGCTATCGCTTGCGTTCGTATGCAATTGTCAACAGTCCGAAGATCGCATCGAACGTACACACCAGAACGGACACATTTATCGGAGCCACTTCCCGACCCCATTATTCATGACACTTATGCTCATCGAAACCACAAACCACCACCACTAGCACCCGGCCCGGGAGTTGGTTTGCCTGTCCGTACCCTAGTCCTGCCCATGTTCTTTCAAAGAGGGTTTTAATGGTCCCCCAGAGGAAGGGATCCGAAGAGAGAGGAAGATAGAGAGAAGAAAGGGTGACCGCAACCCGGAAGAGGGCGATAAAATGCTTCGGGAAACAATAAGGATCCCTTTTCCGAGAGGGGTTTTGCTTGCGGAATGGGATCAATAGTTGAGCATCTAGTCCATTCCCACCCCGGCCAGGCCAATAAAGGATGGTTCCGGAGAAAATAAGACCCTAGTTTATTGTGTGCTTCATTCCGTGCCGGGTAGCTCTCATTAGAATTCCATGTTCACAGTTTTATGTTGCTTATGCACCTCACACCGAACGGTTCTTACCAGCGCAAGGGTGAATGTGTGTGTGTATGTCTGTAAAGAGCTGCGGATGCTTTTTGCATCTGCCTGTAATGTAATTTTACAAGAGCTTTTTGCGTTTCGAAGGGCAACAGTGTTGTCGTCTTTCGCTGCGATCGGCACCAGACATGTTGGAGGGACAACCAAACCCAACAGCTACCAGACCATCCAAGCGTGATTTCAGTTTAATGTGGTTGTGCGACGGTTTTGTCTAGCTGGCGGGTGTGTGTTACTGGAGTGGATGGTAAGACTGCTCATATTGTTGCTAAATGCATCCATTGAAAAATGATTACGGAAATGAGGAAACCCGTGATGCTGGAAGGAGGTTCCCTTTGCTGCTATATTTCTTTCAGCAAACATAATGAAAGGAGACGCATCGTCTAGGTGCAATGAACCATTGTTTAGCAATCCTTTTAATTGTATACATTGAAACAGTAACAGTAAGTGTGGCATTATAAGGAACAGAGCTTTCAGAGTTTCAGAGAGGAACAGAGTTTCAAGAATAAAGGGAATCATAAAGAATCCCAAATGAGACATTATATGAGGTCGATTATATAGCATTAATACACAAATACGGCTAAAAATAACAAATATCGTTCATTCTATCATTTTTTCGTATCTGATAGCATTCGAAACATGATAAGTTAACTAAGAAAATCTAAGGATCTCATGGTAATGCCTAATTTCTTATCAACAAGGTTAAAAAAAAGTTTCTCAAAAGCACCATTATAATTTGGGCAAGCGCAAGCAAGCAAGTGTGATTTTTATACGAGTATGTTATATTAATCCTTAACTAAATAATTTGCAAATAATTTCCTGCAAAAAATTACTGCAAGCTGAATAAATTTCCCTATATGATATTTTTGATATTGATGGAGACGCCCAGTACTTCAACACATTCGGCCAAAAAAAAACTTCTGAATAGCTCTAAAGCTTATGAAGCTTAGCTCCTGCCAAAACAAAAATGTATAAAAGCAAATCCTGTTTTATAATAAAAACAAGTTTATTGCTTATATTGTACAATGTAAGAATACTGTAAGATTACATTCGCAACTAATACATAAATTTACTCTAGACCGCCAACGCCATGCTGCGACCGCCAATCATGCCAACGCATAATTTCAAGTTCTTCAAAGTTCTTGAACTACCTAAAGAGATGGATCGACCCGATAGAAACTGTTTCACGCATCATGCCCAATCCAAACGAAGCAAACTCTTTACATTGTGTGTTGTGTCTTAACAAAAAAACGATCTTTTCATTCCATACTTATCTTTAATCTTAGTAAAAATTAAAATGAACACTTTCTATCCGTTTATATTTTAGTTATAGATGACATTTATTGTTGGCTTTAGTTGATTTTGGTTGCAAATGATTCTTAGAGCAAAATTTTACATTTCAGTTCATTTTGCCTTCGGCTATACTAAGTGTTTTACTTTTAATCATACAATAGTAATTGAAGCTAAGGTGTAGGTAAACCTAACCGAACATAGAACAAAGGAAAACCACAGAATAAATACAGAAAATGGGGGGAAAATGATAAGGAAGAGAATATGAAACGGAATCGAAAAGGCAAGGCAGAGTCATGTTAAAATCAAAATAATGAACCGCTGGTAAAAAATTAAATTGAAGGACAGTTACCAAAGGCGCGTGTTGCTGCGAAACGCGAGAACATGCGAAACACGCAACAGAGGGCGCCCTGGACATTTCGCCTCGATCGTTCACGTTCGGGGTCAACGAGCAGTGCCGAAAGGAACACTCGGCGCCAAGCGATAGCAAACGACGGTTGTTTTTTTAACACACCTCTCTGTGAATAAACTTGGAAAGTTTTTTCTTTACGTTGAAAAAAACCGTAATTATTGGACTCCGAAGAAAAGAAATTTGATTACAGGACGCGATTTTGTTTCTTCTGTTGCAGGACGCAACAGCGCGAGAAGAAACATACGATAGGATAGACATCAGCAAAATTGGAACATTGATGCAAACTAGGAGAACTGCGGTAACAAATAAGAATTGGAAAATGGAAAATGGCTATCAATTAACGCAAGACAAAGCAACCGACATTTTTCGTCGTAACAGGGCGCAGCAAAAGACCGATCGAAAAGGCTTTTTCGGTAGACAAATTTAGTGAAGGACTTCATCACCCTTCTGTTTATAATGCCAAGAAGAAGAGCTTAAGCTTTTATATTTAATATCAAATACTCAATGACTCTCTACTATTAAAAATTCTATTTAAATCACCAAACGTATGCCATTATTCCTGCAAGTATGCATTTTGCAAGTATCCATTAGTTTAGAATCGCTCTTTAGTTTGTTCTAAACGCTTCTTCGTCGGATGAGTCTGAATTTAGGTAATAAAAAGTTTTTTGACTGCTTACATGTACAAAAATTAA
The DNA here is from genome assembly GCA_002091835.1 of Anopheles maculatus. Classification (NCBI taxonomy): domain Eukaryota; kingdom Metazoa; phylum Arthropoda; class Insecta; order Diptera; family Culicidae; genus Anopheles; species Anopheles maculatus. The sequence goes on from KZ061553.1 coordinate 400,885, forward strand.
AATTATGTGAATATAAAAACGTGAACGGAAACTTTTGAAACAATTTTTCACTATCCCATACAGGTTTATCTTAAAAAAGGGACACACACTTAATTTTCTCCTCCTGTCAAGCCAATAGACAAATTAATGCCTGAAACAACACAAGCATGAATGCCTGTGTGTGTGTTGCTTCGCTACGGTTCGCAAACTATTTCACCTTTTACAACATTCCACCACACACCGCTCACAGCATCGTTCATCAAACATCTGAGTTCATGACCATCGGTATCCCGACACACCAGCCCGAGCGAAAAAACCAACTTTTTGATTTAATAAACACCCCACCAAACACGGCGCACCATGTCAATGTCAACACTGACAAAACTTTTCCTTCCACGGCACACGTGAGCGGGATGAAGTAATTACAGCTATTTCATTATAATCAACATGCCGTTGTTCGTTTTTCACCATTTCACACGTCCTTCACCGGTGATTGTACGTTGGGGCTTGGTGGTTTGGTTAACCTTACCCATCAACAATCGCGTCCATCATCGGGGCACGCACTGGTTCCTATTCGAACGCTTACGTTATACGGTCTAAGGATAACAAATAACTTTATTTGATGTTCACTTGTTACCGTTTCAATGGACGAAAAATATGATTTGAAAGAAAACAGAACATTCGCATCAAATAGAGTAAATATAGGCATACACAACATGTTGTAACAACCTACTATACACCTCATCAAATGAAGAAAAGCCAAAAGGTTACGGTTTTCATGTGCCGATACCTTCATATCAACAATCTTTGAAGTTCAAACTGCACACGCTTTCCTTTAACGCGGCAAATCACTAAGAAGATTCTATCGCTGCCTACAGGAGGGATCCTTCAGTCAATGTCGAAAGCATACCTTTGCTAGTCTAACTCTCGAACCCTGTCAGATGGTAGCCCTAACGGCTTACCAGCACCGTTCAGTGTGGGAAGACTTCACCCACCAGCATGGCAAAAGTCATTTCACCCGACACAAAACACAATGCGTGGCACAAGCCATCAAAGGCAAATTTCCCGACGTGCAGTAAGCCTGCGATCGATCTGGTAATTAATTTCCATCTCGTGGATAACTCAGTGATGCTGTCGATTAATTGATTAAAAGGAAGAGCTTTCATGTCGACAGTAGAAACTGACGACTGTCGAAATCTGGTGCGGCGTCAAAAAAGCGTATGGAGAACTGTTTCTTAAAGGTAGATTGGAAGTAACTTTTTGAAGTTCATTCACTTCCAGACTACCGGAAAGATTTTTACAGCTCATTTATTTTGCTTTCCCGTCTTTCAATTCTATCCCCTCGAGTAAATCCCTGAAATACAACTTTCATCAAATATATTTTGAATTTTTTTTTATATCAAAAATGGTAAAGCCAAAATATGACACATAAATCCAGTTTCAATCCGCAGCCAAAACCAAGCGGTTGGCTGTTCATTCCACAGCTGTGGTTCTGTTAGTTATGGTTTCCATTTTCCATTAATAAATTAAATCCAAAAATAATACACTGCCAGGTATCATCGATACAACCGCATGATTGAAAGCTGCTTCGCTACCGAAAGCCACTTCACCGTGTGCTTCCGCATGCGTATGTGTGTGTGTGTATGTGTGTACATGTGCTGCAATATAATTATTTCCATTTCCGGGCTGCCATTTTCCTACCACCAACCTTTCGACGAGCTTTGGGTGTTCGATGAAGCTTATTGAAAATTTTCCTACCGGGAAAAAGTCAGAAAATTGGATCCGGGTGGAGCGGGATAAAATAAGCTAAATGAATAAAATGCACCAAAACAAGATTTAATACATTTCCTTTTTTTATGCGATCGGCTTCCATCCTCGGTGGTATTACTTTCAATTATGGATACGAAATGATTTACAATTCGCTGGCATTTACTGCTTTTTTATTATTGCTCTCTTCAGCTGTTTGATGCAGTATTCGATTGCAATTTAATTATCGTGTGCAGCAGAAACGATATATTTGTGATGTGCATTTCCCATTTACATGAAATTTTTCTTTTTAATTCTCGCTCACACGATAATAAAAAACGGGCAAAAACCCTTAAACCTATAGTTCTCTTTTTTCAATTACAATCGATGCACACTTCAATCATCCTTGAGCAACTTAAGTTGCATTGATACTTACGTATATTTATGAGAAATACTTTATTAAATCGAATGATTATAAAGTGAGGATAGAAACATTTCAACATTTCAACGTAAAAATATAAACATATTAACAAATTAAGCATATTACGATTCGATTCTTTAACTCTTCGATCCAAATAATAGGGTCTTAATAGAGAATAGTTCAAAGTCTACATCATAATTCATAAAAAGTTCATGATTGTATTTTGATCATGACCAGCTGATTAATTCCTTCAAATGATGAGTGTAGAGTAGTGATGGTCGCCACGGAGCCGGTTTCGACTTCAACCTGAAGAAGGTTCCACACTAACCTCTTCGGAGCTGACGACGGTCCGACTACTTAGGAGCAAGCTTATCGAAGCTAATAAGTTAAAGACTTCAACTTATAGATATCTCTCTTCCAGATGACTAATGATCATCAGGATGACCGACGCAGAACAAGAAATTTTATTTGATGTAAGTATCCAGAAACTACCCAAGAAACATTTTAAGTTTTATCATAGTTGTTGCAACGCTGTTAGTGTCATTTCATTAAGACTAATTTTAAGTCTAATATTATTGCTCTAATAAAACAATAATAAAACTCTGTTGAGACTAAAAGGGCCCATTCTACAGAGAGCTGTTAAGACCGTTTCTTAAAACCTTTTCTAGACATCTCTAGAGAGAAACGTCATTTTGCCTCTTTTGAATACTGTAATAAAACTTTAACCCAACTCTGTTAAGACTAAATGGATCTAGTCTACAGAATGCTGTTAAGACCGTTTCTTAAAACCATATCAAGACGTTGATACTGTAGATAAAGCGAGAGAGAGCGAAATCAACTATATTCTACTCTCTCATGCATTTACTTTAAAATGTATTTGATGTTTCAGCTTTCGATGCGGTATATTTTAATTTTCGTTTGTGTTGTATTTATTCACTTGCGCAGGAGTAGAAACTCCTGCAAGGAAAATTTTATTGATGAAATGCGACATCGTACCTCGAAAATCAATAAAGCGCTTCAATAATATTATAAAAAATTCTGTAACAATATTTTAGAAAATTTTACATTTTTCGATTAAATGCCGCAAATTCGATTAAAATGTGTTTAATGTCTTTATTACATTTTTTATAATGCAAAAAAGTTGCCACAATTTCATTATCCTCAATTTTAGATGTAAAATTATAACTCGCTTGATCTATATTTCAATATGGCTGGCCAAAAGTTGAAAATAATTATGCAATTGCAATGGATACCATAGCATTAAGTTCGTAAGATCTTGATGGATGTCTCCTTAAGATCGTTTTCGCTTAAAATAGCATGAGAGAAACCCTTTTAAAACTAACAAATCTTTATAAAATGGTAAAATACAGCGTTAAGAGCAGCTAATTTTAAAGCGCAATACGTGATACTTTTAAGTTTTATCATAGTTGTTGCAACGCTGTTAGTGTCATTTCATTAAGACTAATTTTAAGTCTAATATTATTGCTCTAATAAAACAATAATAAAACTCTGTTGAGACTAAAAGGGCCCATTCTACAGAGAGCTGTTAAGACCGTTTCTTAAAACCTTTTCTAGACATCTCTAGAGAGAAACGTCATTTTGCCTCTTTTGAATACTGTAATAAAACTTTAACCCAACTCTGTTAAGACTAAATGGATCTAGTCTACAGAATGCTGTTAAGACCGTTTCTTAAAACCATATCAAGACGTTGATACTGTAGATAAAGCGAGAGAGAGCGAAATCAACTATATTCTACTCTCTCATGCATTTACTTTAAAATGTATTTGATGTTTCAGCTTTCGATGCGGTATATTTTAATTTTCGTTTGTGTTGTATTTATTCACTTGCGCAGGAGTAGAAACTCCTGCAAGGAAAATTTTATTGATGAAATGCGACATCGTACCTCGAAAATCAATAAAGCGCTTCAATAATATTATAAAAAATTCTGTAACAATATTTTAGAAAATTTTACATTTTTCGATTAAATGCCGCAAATTCGATTAAAATGTGTTTAATGTCTTTATTACATTTTTTATAATGCAAAAAAGTTGCCACAATTTCATTATCCTCAATTTTAGATGTAAAATTATAACTCGCTTGATCTATATTTCAATATGGCTGGCCAAAAGTTGAAAATAATTATGCAATTGCAATGGATACCATAGCATTAAGTTCGTAAGATCTTGATGGATGTCTCCTTAAGATCGTTTTCGCTTAAAATAGCATGAGAGAAACCCTTTTCAAACTAATAAAGCTTTATAAAACGGTAAAATACTGCATTAAGCGCAGCTAATTTTAAAGCGCAATACATGATACCATGTAAAACCTTTGAAGTTTTATGGGAGCACTGATGAAGACTAAAAAATCTTAAGAAGGTAAACACGATGACATGAACTGTCAAAATCCTGCAGCAATGTAAACAAACAGAGCTGATGCAGTTGTGCTGAGGAGATTGTTCGAGTGAATTAAACCACTGATTTTCATGCCTTGCCATCTTTTTTCGCATGAAATTACCACTTGATTTAATTTTTCTCTACTTGTCACACATGAAGGATATAAACAAATGCAACAACAGCAAAAAAAAACGCAACATAGCATTTAGCAATCTTAAGGAAACCCTTATATGCCTTATTGCAGTCTTGATGGTCTTAATATGTGTTATGAGTGGCTTCTTGGTCTTAAGGCATAAAAACATATGCGCTTAATATAAGGAAAGTAAAGACTAGTTGATTTTAAAACAAAAAGTCTTTAGCTGGTTTTATGAATAGTTTTAATACAATCTTGATAGCGCTTTTAAGTTTGTATTTCATTTGACATACATTTTAGTCTTAAGGATAACTCTTTCAGTCCTCTTCAAAACGTTTTAGAGATTATGAAAATTTAAAAACTGTTAGGCATCATAAAAAGTCATAACAAAACTATTTATATTTAGTACACCCATGATAAAACTTTAATAAAACATGATTGAGAGTAAAAGGCATAGGAATTGTTTATTGGGTATGATCGTGTCTTTTCCAACGCAGCACAAAAGGAAGGAAGGAGATAGCCTTCTGGCAGTCAAAAAATATGTCAAAAATTTCGCCTCTGAATTTGATAGACTGATAGAACTGGTGGACGTAGAAAACTGCTTGTTGCTGCCTAGGATTTTAGAAATTCTCGTTCGTAAAGCAGGGCTACTCTTCCAACCCTGCATGCTCTAAATAAAATAGTGAGGCTTAAACGAAAAAAAAATATCATTCCAAAAAACCCGTAAGCTTATTAGGGATCTGTTGGGAAAACATCCATTTAAAATTTGAAGAATCCGTTCAAACATGTTTTCAGTCTTTCTCGATTAAAGCGAGAGAGAGAGAGATATAGGGAGCAAAGGTCCTTACATAAATATCAAGGATGCTAAGAATGCTTGAACAAAGGTCAGGCTTAACTCTCATCACATCGGTGTATTTCCCAAAACCAGCCATTCTCGCTCTACCATTAAAATGTATACAAGGTGTCTGGCCCTGAAATTATGTCGCTTCCCTTTACTACCCTGTGCAGAATTTACGATTCAAGTTTTTAGAATTAATCCTCATTCCGGTGTTTACTACCGTTCCACTAATACACAAAACACAGCTGCTATGCAAACGCTTGTTCCGCGTTAAAATGCATTTTCGTATCACCCCTTTTTAAATGCACTTTGGACACCGCGGAAGCAGATTAAAAGCAGCTGTTTATAAAACACCACCGAGGCAGCTTGGCGCTTATTCGCTGCAAACCACCATCATAAACCATTAAAACAAAACCCATCCGAGCTTTCGCACACCTTTCGCACATTTGTTTTCACCTTCTTTGTTGGTTAAAATGTTTCAACTTCAAGTGTTTCCTACTCACATTCCCTCCCTCCCCCCATTTTCGGCCAAACATTTCCCCCGTTTTATTCATAAATCTTTCCCTCCAAACATTTACAGCAAGTTTGTTGTTTGTTTTTTTCGTCTTGTTGGTTTCAACGCGGAACAGATAAAGCGTTTACAAGCTTTTAACGCGCTCGTTCGTTCCATTTCTTCCCAAGCCGCGAGAGGCCGTGCTGATGCTGGGAAACTTTCCATTCCGTTTTTCTAATGACTTTCCAACTCAATCCCGCTCAAAAAAGTTGACGACCACCGGAACAAGGGGTGATGAGCTGAGCTGCTACGGGCAATGGTTGAAAATTCTCAAAAAACGGGGAAATATTTGTGTTGTTACTTTTAATTCTTTCTCGCTTTTCGCTTTTCTTCTACTTTCTTCGGCAGAGCTACGAAAGCACGATGTACCATGTACTTCACACTGGTAGTGCTCTGGTTGAAGAGACGCTGCCGAAAGGGGAGGTTGGTTGAAGCAGATGGTGAGGTAAAATGTTGATTTCATGTTTTCTCACAACGCTTAGTGTAGTTAAGAGTGCTTGAAGCAGTGTTTCGTCCTAAGAGCGTTACGGTCAGTTACTATAATTTGAAGGACCGTTAACGCTCAAAGATGAAGACGGAAACTAATCTCTTGACGTTAATTGATTACCTTTTTTCCTCTGGTACAAGGTTTTAATGGAAATTCGGTTAAAGTCTCTTTTTGGCATCAAAAACCTTCAAAATCGTCGCTGTCAATACCATTCTGGCATGATCAAGAATAAATTCGTCATATTCTAACTAGATTTCATTTAAATCTATAAAATCTGTCACTCCAAAGTGTGATATTCAGCTGTTCAAAAGAGTAGCTAAAGTTGTTAAATTTAAAGAATTTTAAACTTGAATAAACTATCTTATCAATTACAATATTTCGTTGCATTATAAAAACTAGGGTTCTTGTATTGAGCTCACTTGCGTATTTAATAGACATTTTTTCAAGACCTTTAAGATTGTATTACCACTTGCTTAAGAATTTGTCCCATTTAAAGTATTATCTTCTTTGAAATGTCTCTTCAAGCACATTTTCTTCGAAGTGCCTGAAAGTATTTGTTTAGAAATGCTTTGATGCCCGCTTAGAATCTGGAAACCAAAATGGCTTAGTTATTGAACAAAACATCTAATCTTCATGCAGAAAATATAATCGATGAATTTCACCAGGATTTTAATTTGAAACATCACCTTTCTATCATTAATCATTTAAAAATATTCCTTAATTTACTGCAACGAATGATTACATTGCGCCCAGTTTTATAAAAAAAAAGAAGATTCAGAGGAGATCACACGGAATCTTTTTTGACCTGTATTGCTGGACATTTTAAACCCACATAAAAGCGATTGCATACCTTCGGGCGAGTAAGCTCTTGTACCAAAGGAGCAACACTTCAAACTGTGATGCCATGACCAGGATTAAAATCTTTTTATCCATTCATACCTCATCCTCAGGCCTTTTAACACATTCTTCATCCTATCTAAACTCGAATATTCACTACGTTTTTGCCTCGGCGCAAACAATAAAAAACACGATCGAAAAATATCCTTCATGGACATCAGCATTCACATCACATAGCTACGAATTACAAACTCCCCCACTGCTAACTGTATGCCAAATGGGAAAAGTATCATAATTGAATCTTTATCGAAATCCGATCGGTCCATCGCAAAGCTTGCAATGCTTTGTACGGGCACGTTTACTGCAACTTTCATACGGTGGCCACAACACACACCACTCTGCACACTAACGTGTACGTGTGAATGATAATTGAACATGTTTGAATACGAATTTGTTGATCGAACCGCACATGCAAAGGACAGCGCAACCAGGACAAACAGGACAAACCCAACAGGGACGATCATTATTTTACAATCCGAGTGTAGGAATGTGTGTTTGTAGAGTGTGTTACTTTTTTTTCTGTAAAACTGCTTAACTGCATCATTATCTGGAGTTTGCACCGTAATTGGCACTCGTCGGAAAGCACCAACCCGACCGACACTGGTGAGCGAGCACCATTGTATCGACTGCTGAGAATGCAAGAGGAAATGTTGTTTGCATCAATGGGAATACTAAGAATTTTGGATGTTTTGTGGTTACAAGGTAGCGGTAATGAGAATCTAAAAAATATGTTTTTCTTGGAAAATATGCCAACTAGAACATTTTATCATGATAACGTTCTCAGTTGAACGGAGCATAATGTATATAATTTTTTTTTTCGTATGATGTACATTCTTCGGTAAAACTATTTTCATTACACACAGCACGATTATTACAATCAGTTTTTTGATTCTGTAAAATTTCAAAACATAATTAACATCCAACGTAAGCATTTCGACACAAATTTCCATATTTTCTCCTAACCGAAACTCAATTTTTGTTCCATCCAGAGATCCGTACATCCCGAAACGTTTGGCACGAAACACCTCTCACAAATTTCCTTCCACTGCGATGAAAACTCTAATCTTGTTACGGATCGTGCAATCCGGACCACTGCAACCTAAGCATACCGACCAACCGGTGCATCATATCACGTCCCGCATTATCAGCACTTTCGGATCGGGTGAAAATTATTTTTCACACACCTCCGAGTGCGGGGCAAAGAACCACGCGGGACGGCAGAAAGGCCAAACGAGTACTTTGTGAACTTTACACACCTGAGCATGACGGTGAACACCACTGAGAACGGGTTAGAATGCAGCCAGCGCTAAAAAACACACACACCAGCACGATGAAGGAGAACGCCTTATTTATCGTTCCTATTTTCCAGCTCACTTCTCACACAACCGGAGCTCCTCTGACCATCCAACGCGACACTGGGAACAGAAATTTATGCAAATTGAAACATTGAAACACCGGAACACCGGTCGTCGCTACCGAACGGTGGCCCGGTTTGCCGGTTACAGAATTAGGCACACAAACGTGCACACACCGGACAGGGAAACGAGCGCGTTCATCATCGTTTCACCGAAAACGTGAAAATGCAAACAAGTGGTTTGCCGACCGACCTTGACCATGATTGACACATGCCCGTGTCTTTTTTTTTCTCACCGTCATTGTCCTACCTTTCACACTTGCCATCGTCGTACACACGGGCAGGAAATGTTTTCGGTGATGTGTGAAATTGAAAATGACCCACGTTAACGTGTCGCTACCCCGGGTACGGATGTGGTGCTAACCGCTGCGGCCGCCGGCGAGGCACGATGCCAATAGCTCGTTTAATTTGATTTACCCTCATGCTTTGCGCTGCCCGGTACAGCGGTACGGAAGAACTGGCTTTTTCTACGGGCGAACGAGTGTTGTGTTTGTTTAGAACGGGTTTTTTTCCATCAAATGAAAGGATTTGAGATTTGTTAAACAATTTGACTAGATTGCGTGAAATAGATGCAAGGATAATTTAACACAAATGAAATTAAACTAAAGAGTACAGAGAGCAGTTTAAACAGGAAAGGGGATGGAAAACCCCCTTCCTTTCGATTTGTTATTAAATAAAGTGATAAAAGCAACGTTGTTTAGCTTTGAACTTGCGAAATAATTTCATTAGTATTCATTTTCCATAACACAAAAACACAACAGAAAATAGATTAAAAGCTTTCAAATCCTTCCAAAATCACTACAGCGCTTAGCCTATATTTAGGCGCGCTAATTTTCTTTTTGTTGTCTAAAGAGATCCTTCTGATCTACTTATTGCTTGTGTTAAACAGATATACCTATAAAAAAAATTATAAAACTATAAAAACTGCCTAATAATAAAAAAAAGCCTGCACTGCTTTCAGAACAAAGTTTTTAGTAACAAAGTAGAGTACAAACTAGATCAAGAAACTAATGAAATTATTACTGAGATATGGGATAGCGAATGGATGCCTTGTGATTTGAATACTACAAGATCGACTTATACGATTTGTGGAAGAGATAGTTGGAAAGTATCAGAATGGATTCCGTAGTGGAAAATTAACCTCTGATCATGATCATGCGGCAATTCTTGGCGAGAAGATGGCGGAACAGAAGCATATAACAGCATGCGGTATAACCGCCAGTGTAAATCTATACGCCGTAATGAGCTCATTTTGAATCCTGGCATTTTGAATCGCAACGGCTTTGCAATCTGCACTGACAAATGCTTCACTGTGTCGTTCGGTCGCAGCCGGAATCCGATCTTGGCTACCTATCACATCGAAGGCATTGCAGTCGCAAACCTTTGCCAGGGAGCACGGCATACTCTTAGACGCGAATCTGACCTTTAAACTGCACACCGATGACGTCATCTCCAGAGCAAACCAATGGCTTGGCCTCATCTTCAGAACTACCAAAGAATTCCGTGATCCTATGTGCATCAAGACCGTCTACTACAGTATCGTTCGCTGGGTCCTGGAATACTCTTATGTTCTCTGGAACCCTATTACTGCTACCTGTTATGTCTGCTTCCTTGTCATGACCGTCGGAATCTCGTCTCGTCGTATCCTGCTCGGTGCTGTCTCCTGGGTCTTGAACCCCATTCCGTTCGAAGACGTAATGCAGAGTGCATTTTAATTGCAGGTCTGCTTAACGGAAGTATTGTCTCTTTTGTCAAGCATCGACCTTAATGCACCATCTCGAGCACTCAGGACCAGGGATACACTTCGTGTTATTCTGCCCCGTTCCAGCTCTGGTCGGTCCGACCATATGCTTCTTCTTCTTCTTCTTCCTTGGCACTACAACCGCGTAAGGTCTTGGCCTGCCAGCTATTGCTAGCTTTCTGTGACTAAGTTTTACCCGTAGCCGGATAGTCAGTCCTGCGTACGGGGAGGACCCTATGCTACGCATATCATAATTCCGTCTCGGAATCGTTTGATTTTGGCCTATCTTCCGACTGTTTTAGAGACAGACTCCGTCTACTCCCATGGCCGCAGTTATTTGCTGAACAATTCAATAAGGCCTCGGGGCCCGTTGATATTTTATACAATAAACAATAAATAATAAGCTTATCAGGCTTGTAAAAATGGCCAACATCACATGCAAGATGAAGGTGGATGGAAAACTATCAGACCCTTTGCTACCACCATGATTCTGCGCCATGAGGACGGTCTTGCTTGTCTTTTCTTCATTCCGGCGCTAGAGAGGGAATTCAAAAGTAGAAAATTTGAGAACCATGTTCTATAGGTCTAACCAGATACTGGCATACGTTGATGACTATTCTTAATTGTTTTCAGTCCCTCATATATAGCAGAAGCTTACCAAAGGATAAAGCCAGCACCTACTAACAAATACTGATTTACGCAGGTCAGGTATCAAAAGTCAGCAAAGTCAGCAATAAGTTGATCTGAGGAAACACATCCACTCAAAATACCTATAGCAACAACCGAAGCTGGGACTGTCTAGTACCTTTATAGTTCCAATTCTTACATACAAAACTATCTTCAAGAGGAGAATGACAATAGAGGAGCCGGTACAACGACGAGCTCTGCGAGGCAACCTTAACATCATTTAGCGTATTAGCCTCGCTTGGATCCGGTGAGCTGGTTATGTCATGAGAATGGCACCGGCCGACCCTCCAGCCTTAAAATCCATTTAGGCCGTCCACATGGACAGAGGAAGTGTGGTATGTACGTCAAACTGAGATTAAGAGATGGCGTTGATGCATCCACTAGAATGGCCGGGATATTTAGTTGGCCGACAACGGCGTTAGACAACATACTGCGTTAGATGACATGTCTTGAAGTCTTCACACTTTAGCTTCGCCGATGCTTTTTGCAAGATTAAACTACGCTCAGAAAACATTCCACTTACTTTCCATTTGTTTTAGTATAATTTATATAATTGCAACTCGTCTTTTCTTTCATCAAGCAAACAAATCACACAATACAAGCTGTATACATACTTGACATCTTGCACCAATTGCAACCATAAATTCCCAATTTTATCACATTCAATTTGAAAAACGACACACTTGATTGCTGCTATTTCACTCTGCTTCCGATCTTCTCCCGGCTCCATTGTCTAATGAATTTTCCAAAATACGGGCACCCAATTGAGCACGTAAACGGACAGATAAATAATTGCTATTGCCATGCTTCCAAAACATGGTACGCTAACGAACAGCGCAAACAATAGAATAAAAGAAACACAAAACCCATCCAGCTGACCATTGCAAGACAAAAGCACGCAAGCATACTGTCCCAAGCAAAGATCTCAATTATAGCAATAAATTTTTCCATAATGAAGCACCAAAGGCCATCTCCGCTTTGGCCACCGATAAGGTCGATTGCTTTTCCAACACGGTACATTGGAAAATGGCGCCCGGAAATGGAAATAATTATATTGTACAGGTGAAAGAGGAAGAAGAAAGAAAAACATCTGACAACGGGTCCACGAGTGCCGGGAACATTCAGGCGAAGCTAAAATGTTTTCATTCTCTTGACCCAATCAGAAAAATAAGCACCCCGTCCATTTAATCTGCACCCTCCCAGGCGTGGCATTGGGCTGAAGCAAAGGGCTTACCCGTGGCAGCAAAGCCAGTTCCGATTGGAGCACGTCCGTTGCAATGCGGATGAAAAATAAATTAATTTACCATGCTCATCCGAGCACCGGCGCCTATGGATCTTTGTTTTTGAAGTGGAAAATCGCATCCCTCCTGTTTTTCTTAGTTATGCATTGTTCGGTTCCTTCACGTTCGATTCGGGCGTTAGCTTTCTTTCTGCCGTCCTTTTAAACGCTACCAAAACAATCACTCGCGAACAAGCAAACAATTTATGGGTGCATCATATAAAAACATGATAAATCGACGGTTCGCTTCCTCATTAAAGAGCATTAGCAGCAGTTCGGAGGTACACAGACAAACGGGAAGATGGCGCATTGCGATGGTAATCAATTAAGTTGTGTCCTTCGATAAAAGCTTTATCACCGAACACCACCTTCTGCAGTCCACGGCTTGGTGATGCGGTTCCCATATATTGTGGTTAAAATGTATAGGACTCACACACACACACACACACGCTAAAACACGATCTTGCATGCAGAAAAACATTCAATGCATTTCCGGGTCATAATCATCGTCATCATCGGCAGCATCATCGTTGGATATAAATAAACACAAACTTTATTATGTTCTGTTCGTGTAGCCAAGCTGCAGGAGATAGGTTCGGCATGAACGAGACGAACCGAAACCATGTCGGTGGCTATGTACCCCGTACACCAAACTACTCAATATATGATGAACAATCAGGGGCAACCAAATGGGTCAACCCGTCCCACGTCCACGAAACCTTCCTAGCCCGCGCCTCAAATAAATTGTACCAACTCCGGCACCATTCCCAGACTCATCATTTTCGTCATTTGTATTCGTTTACCATTCGAGAGCCACCATGAATTATGAGGTGCCTCAGCAGCATGCCTCCATGTCTCCATTCAGTGCTTTTAAGGGAGGGGGCCTTTGATAGTGCAAACTAAATAAAGACACCACCGTCATCACCCGCGACGGTGTGGAGGGGTGTGGATAAGAGTGTACGCAGCGCCAGCGACCGAACGCCGGCCGCATGCACATTCGAGTGCACTTGATTGCGGGAACAATTTGGCATAATTAATGTCATGCACCAAATGTGCCGAGGGAAATAGGTTGGCTGCAAAAAGGTTTCCTTCCATCCGTGTGTTTGTGTGTGGCGCTCACTCACACACACACGCATGGAAATTCAATCGTCACACAGGGCGAAAGTTGTAGAAATAAATTGAAAATTAATCAGCCGCTCATACGGAGGGGTGGTCGGGTGAACGGGGTGCACGACATGATGGACATTAAATTAGTTCCGGGAAAGTGTTTATGTTTTAATCATTCTTGAATCTCTTTCAATCAACGAGGGAATAAAGGTGGAGATGTTTCAATTGCTTGGTAGGCAAGAGTATTTGCGGGATGCCACGCTAGCGCTAATCGAAATAAAATAGGATTGAAATTTATCGAATTGTAAGTTTTCGAAGAATTCGTGCCAAGTGAAAGCGTTTTTACATTTTCAGTACAACATGGCACTAAAAAGGACCGTTCCATTTTTTTACGCAAGAGAAATCATCTAAGAAGACACTCGTGTTCTCATACGTAACTGATGCATGTGGTGTGGTCGAGATCGACAATTTTCCGGGAATGAAAACGTCCAACAGTGTCAACGTTAAACGCTTCATAATATGAGAGCATGCTTTGTTGGTCCTTACTGGCACTTCTTCTTCTCTTCTTTCTTGGCCTAACGACCTCTAAGGTCATGCCAGCCATTTCTGGCTTCCTAGACTTATTGTTACCGCATAATTGGATAGTCAGTCCTCACTATGGGGGATCCGCCCAGATGAGACGTGAAGACCGGCGCCGCTGTCGCATCTACCAACGGGCCGCCCCCTGGCACTTATTTAAGTTAAACATTGTTGCATCAAGCGTCTGAGTGAACTGTTAACCACTACAGCAAAGGTTCTTCTGCTACTGCTTCAAGGAGCAAACTTGTAAGTCATCGAGAACGTTTAACCTGAATAAAGATGTGATCAGAGGATCACTATTTTAGTGAGCCAACTCCAGATATCCTCATATCTACGTCTCTTTATTATTTGAAATCGTTTAATTTGGTATACTTCCAAGTAGAGCTTAGGTCTCGTCGTCTACAAGCTCGATGAGATCTAGAAGTAAACCATACAGATGCTGCCACAACTGGTACATCATATACCACAACGTTGGTTCTTTAATTGACCGTTTCGATGGTCAGCGCTATTTTATTTCTATGTCCTCCTGAAGCCGCATATGAAGTTTGCACTGCAAGCCCCAGTTCTCACGTCATGATACCATCGGCAGCACACTCGTTCCAGTGAAATGGAACATCTTCTTCTTCTTCTTCCTTGGCACTACAACCTCGTGAGGTCTTGGCCTGCTATTGCTAGATCTCTATGACTTAGTTTTACCCGTAGCTGGATAGTCAGTCCTGCGTACGGGAAGGCGGTCCGCCGGGATTCGAACTCCGGTCCTGCCGTGTGAAGACCGGCGCCGTTATCGTATATACCACCGGGCCGCCCCGAAATGGAACATCAAGAGTCTTCAAACCTTGATGAGCAAATCGTCAACCTCTGGGACCTATGTGACAACCTCTTAGTAGCCGTGTTCTGATCAGTTCATCGTTTGTACTTCGGAAAACATCTTTTCAAAGGTAGTTCGCAGGTTCTCGGTGTCCTTTGCAGTTGATGTATTTTAAAACGCTCTTACTGACGTTTTAGATAGTCTTCACAGGTCCCTTGATTGACTAAATTGCATCTTTGTTCTTAAGAAAAATGGGCTAAATTTCAAGTATATTTCACATCTTGAAAAATTTACATAGATTTCTGTTCAGTGAGTTTATTAATAATGCCTAGATGATGCAATAGACGAAAAAGAGGATTGCAAACCACGGACCAACATCCGTAGTCAAATAAAAACAGAGCAAGTGTAATTCCTTTGTTTAAACTATCAATGATAATTGAAGTTAAAGAAATAACACGCTCATCGACAAGCTGACACAAGCTTTTCTATGTTATTCCATGCACACAAAACCTTTGCCCATATACTGTACGTGTGTGAAAAAAAGTGTGAAGCAAAATGGCGAAATGAGACCAAAGGCTACCCCTGTCCGGGATAAATCATGACACGACCGCCCGAACTGCGATCATTTACGATAACAGCGCTTATAAGAAGCGAGTTAAAAAGCAAACAAACGCAAACTCATCCCAAAAGTCAAACGGCACGGCAACGGCACGATCCGGAATGCAGCAACCCGAACATCGAGTTAAAGTAAGAACCGCACATACAAACAAAATTAAATGCACACTCAGCAGCTGCAACATTTGATACTGTTAGCAAATGCATTCTTCAACACGTTAGTACCGCTTTTGTACGCTTTGTAGCACACGGCGGCGCGGTATGTTGGTTTTCTTGTGAACAAGAACAAGGAAAAATGGAAACTGTTTCGGGAGCAAAAAAAAAATGGTGAAGTAAATAAAAAATGAAACATGAAATCGAAAGCAATTGTAGTTGTAAAAAGGGCGAGCGTAGAAATGCACACAAGCACATATAAATACAGGAACAGAGTGCGCGTAAATCGACAACTATCGTACGCCGGAAGTTCTGCTTACCAAAAACGAGCTCAACCGTGGAAAGATGCTGAAGCAAATACTGTTTCCACCCCGCCAGAGTAACTTACATCCAGATGCTATTCATTTCTGGAACTATACTGCCTGCCCTCGGAACTCTGTATCGTCCCACCCAAGACAACCAAGTGCAGCTAGCTGAGAAAGGATGTTGCTTAACTTTGTGCCCCTTTTTCCTGTTTTCTTCCAACAGGGCATTCCAGACATACTGATTTTAGTGCCCTGATGTTCAATTTCGGCCAAGATGCACAAGCAAGTTGCAGCTGCATCGAAAGCTTCTGTTGCTGCGTTGGTTGTTTCCTTGGACGTTCTTTTCACGAGAACAACTACACCACCTACCTGTGTTTCTTACCCTGTTCCAAACATTACTGACTTTCATTTCACCCTTACGGTCTGTTTAGTGGATTGCTTCTCGGTAACATTACTCACGCCAAGAAGGCACGCTATCGACTTCGGAAAACTGTGGCTCCCCCACAGCTTCCTCAAAAGCCTCCCCCCACGCTGGGAAGGTGATAAGAGATTGAAAACTTTCCCAACCGTTCAAATAAACGCCCCTTTCCGGTTCGACTTTAAAGGGGTCGCATTCAGAATGGAAAAGTTTTTCATCATCACGAGCACAAGATTTGTCACTAAACTCTTTTTCCTTTGCTCAAATTCAAAGTCTCGCCCGATCTCTCAGCTATCCACTCTAATCCTCTCGATCAAGAAGGGCTTTTAAATTTTCCGATTGTTTCCTACCCAATGCTGTGTTCTCATTCTCGCTTGCCTCATCATCCCCCAAAAACGAAGCAAACGGAAAAGTTAAATTAAATATGCCATCCGGTTCCTTCTAGTGAAGCGCACCATCATTGCAATATTCTTCGGACGGATCAGCTTTTGTTCCGCCCTATCTTTTTTTTTTGTTGGAAACCAAACGAAAAATAAAACACGTCTCGCCAGCGCGAATTTGTAACCAAATTTGCATCCCCAATTTTCCGGGTGAAATCGGATGCCGAAACTATCCCGCCAACTGCCGTTTTTCATGGTGCGCAATAATAGTTTGGTGGCAGGTTCAAATTAGCGTTTCGATTGCACAGCGTCCTTGCTTTATTTGTCGTTCAATTTTGGAAGGAGGACATCACTGGAAAGTTTCGTTGAAGGTGCAATTCCACGAGCAGACACCAATAGGAGTAGTAACACTTTGAAGGGTGAAGTTTTTCGTTCGGCAATTGCGTGTTTTATTAGCTGAGGGCGATGAAGAAGATTGAAAAACTTGTGAAGATGTTACAGAGTGCGTTCACTGCTTAATGTTGATTGGGGTTGGGTCTTGGTACTTAGATAATTTATTCCCGTCGTGGAAATAGTAGTTTAAAGAACTCATAGCAAACAATATACGTCTTCTCGAGCACAATAGCCTCTGCCGAAAATCGAGAAGACTTCGTCAATTATTTTTAAGATTACCAGGGACCATTTTCGTGCATCTTTAAAAGTAAATTAAGCAGAGCTCTAAGTATTTATTCTCTTTATTTAAGTCGGTGGTAAAAGAGCTCACAATAAACATCTTTAATATTCCACATGCTCTACAAACCTCGTGTTGTGAATGTTATTTTTCGAAATCATTTGGCAGGAGTTCAAGACTTAATATATCTATCCAGCATAATTAAATAATTATCAGGAGATTCAAAACACTAGAAAAATATTATGAAAAAGTAACATAAAATTAGTTTCCTTCAGTTTAGATTTATTCAAACAGAGTACATCATCTTGGAAATGATACATCTCCTTTGCGGCATCCAATATCCAATCACCTCCACGCCATTACTGATTCAGCGTACACCTACGCGGACGAAGCCCACAATCTATGTTTACCATTAAGAACATATCGAAGGGATAATACGATAATCTTCTTCGCACTCGATCGACAATCCATCCGCCCATCCACCCATCCCCACATACACACACACACATGACACACATTCCAGTGCCATTCATCCAGCAATCAATGTCGAGTATCATTACATCCGTCGAGAAGCATCCGTTCACGCTCAGCGCCGAAGATGTTTACTTGTCTCCCAGCAAGGCAACACAACAAGATTTCTCATAGGTTACGCAGTTCCTCGCACACCATAACCGCAATAAGCAAGGATTGATTTAATCACAAACAATCTCCTCACCACAACACAAGCACCATCGACGAGTTCCTGGCGGACACAGATGTCACCATCCGGGCAACAGGGGGTTTTTCACCGTCAACGGGCCAGAAGACATTGCATTTTCCCCGTTGGATTCAGGCCATGGTACACTGCGCCCGGCCATTCGATGGTATGTCGCGATACGATACGGTGATGATGAATAAATAAGCTGTTTCCGTCAGACCGAAGCCTTCGGTGGCTTCATTTGCATAATTGATTCCAAAATAGATAAGCAACGTGACGGGCGCAATGGCGCTGCCGTGCTTGTGAATACGCTCGCACAGGAAGGGTAAGCCGGTTGAATGGTACTACGGTGTGCCATTACATCGACCATTTCAGTGAGCGAAGGTGCGCTTTAAATTGTGTCAGCGGATTGTGCTGCGCACAGAAGAAAGGCCTTTAATTAATTTTCAACTGTGCAATCTCTCCAATGGCTTCCTTTCAGTGTCGCAAGCCTTTTCTACGCTCCGCAAGAAAGTAATAAGTTGCTAAGAGTTTCTGCTCGGTAAGGCGCACAAGTCATAAAGCCACTAATTACGAAATCATCCTAATGTGACCATCAATGGTGGAGTGAAAGCTAACATGCATCACTCGCTAGAGGATTTTGAAAGGTGACACAGAGAAAAAAAAGGTCAAAGCCATAAGTCAGTGCACTACCCACACATAGCAAACGCCAACTTACGTGGAACTACTTTACGCTTATCCTAGTGTCCTTTCCCCCGACTGTGTTGTGAATAATCTATCCGCCCGGTACGGCTCCATCTCGCTTGTTTGCATCGGGCTGACAGCGAATTATACCTCTTTTCTCGCATAATCCCACCAGCAAGCACACTACACTCAAAGCAATCCGATCCGGGTGCTCCGAAGCAAAGTGCGAAAGGAGAATGGAATTAGCGGCGTTCCTGGTATAGCAGCCGCGAAAACACAGCATCCTTCTCGCACCTACACAACCACTCCGGAGGGATAAAATTAAACGGCGCCCATAAATGATTCATAATGATGCGCCTGTAATAATTATCATTTGCATTTGTGCACCCGTAACCGGGTGTATGTGCTACACGCTCGTTCCGTAATTAGTGGTTTGGAGCGTCAAGATAAATGCTTTAAACTCGTCCACTGCTCAGGGAGGTTCAGAGCTATTTGCTAAAGTATTCTAGCATGCGCTAGTGTTTAAAGAGATGCAGGGTAAAAGTGACACTAGGATTTAATAGCGAAAGCATTTTGCACGATCCTACTTCTCCTGCCTAAGGTTCGTGAGTTCCAGATCCTTTAGTGTGATGCCGTACTTTACCAACTTGCCCTCAATTAGCGACAGAAGATCATCGTACATCTTGCTCACTCGAGCTAGATCGTAACGCAACGCCTGAATTTTGTCATTCTTCTGAACCAACAGCTTCTCAATGCGGACACTCAACGATTGAGGTTCTATGCCGGCCAACGATAGGACCTCACCAAGAATGGCTTCACGTTGCTCCGTTTGCTTCTCGATGTACTCCAGCTTGCGTTCCAGGAGTGAATTCTTTAGTCCTGATTTTTGCTGCAGTTCTAGCATAGATTTTTCAAACAATCGCTTCAACTGATCCCTCTCTTCCACCAGCTTCTCACACCGCATTTGCAGCACGTCCTGCTCCAACTTCAAACTAGACAACTGCTTCTGAGTACTATTCAAGCGGGTCTTCACCCGGTTCAGGGTGGCCTTATCCCGATCGTAGTACTGCAGCTTCTTTCGCAGCTCCACCAACTCAGCCTGTGAACTCTTGAGTGGCTCCGTCAGTCGCTTATTCTCCGCCATTACCTCACTGAAACTCTTGAGGTCCTTATCCGACTGTAGGCGCATCTCTTCCATCTCTTCCTTCATACTGTTGATCAGCGCCAAATTGTTCTGTGTGATCGCATTATAATAACTCTTCATTTCCCGATACGCTTGCTCGTTTGTACTGATCAACTCAGCGATCTGTCCATTCTTGCGCTCCTCCACCTCCGACAGTTCCATCTCGTGGCGTACCTCAGCCTCCTCTTTGTAGCTTCCGAGCCGTTGTTCAAACAACTTGGTCATGGCTTCGATTTCTTCCTGAAATTTAGCTCGCTCAACACTCAGCAGCTCGCTGTGCTTCAACTTCAGCTGCTGTATCTCTAGCTCGGTGTTTTCTTCCTTCTCGCGCAATAAACGCTTCAGGTCACGCTTGTCGTTCAGCAGTTCTCGCTCCTGTAGTGTATGGTCTTCCTGTGCCATCTTGAGCTGTGTCATCATTTCGGCCCGTAGCTCTCCAATGTGCGATTGATGTTCGTACTGCAGGTGCTTCATTTCTTGCATCACATTCTTTGTATCCTGATCGGCAAGCTCTTGAGCCACCTCGACATCACGCTCCTTGCCACGTATGACCGCCTTCGCTTCTTCCAGCTGTTTCCGGGTAATTTCCCAATATGTTCGCAGCTTGTCGCGCTCGAGCTGGAAGAAGTTGCGCTCCTCTCGCTCGCGCTCCATCTCGTTACGGAGCTTGAGAGCGAACTGCTCCAGCTGCTCCCGGGACATACTGGACGTGTCGACGCCATCGATGACGGCTAGAAAATTACGAGGAAAGCGATGTATAATAGCATTTTTATGGAGAAGTGAACGGGTAATAGGAGATACTTACTACTTCCTTTTGCTTTTTTAGGACCCTATTAATAGAAAATCAAAGGTAATTAAATAGTATTTTAAAGTTAAATATTTAGGAAGATTTCTACAAACAAACTACTCCAAACAACAACCTACCATTTTCCAAGATTTTGTTCACGTTGTTTCAACACTTTACGGCGTATCACTGTGTGATACAATTTATACGCTTAATACAGCTCCCCTATTTCTTCACGGTCAAACAGTCCGTTTCGCTTGGTCTGGCACACCCAAACACACACTATCCGAAGTACGGAAGCCACAGAATGACGAGAAACCTAAATCAACAATTGTAGAAAATCGTAAGCGAACTCTGTGTGTGCTCGAACCATGTTTAGAACACGGTTTCTGTCGTTTTCTTCGCTCCTTCGCAAATACTATACCTTGGTACCAAAATCCAAATATCCGCTCGAACCGCGAGCTTGACGGTGCTCCTATATCCGGCCGTTTGCCGACTCAAAACGGCAACGGAACGGAACAACCAAAGCTTCTCAAATCCACCGCCCGTACCGGAAGAGAGAACCAGTATCCGGGCAAGAAAAAAAATACACACAACCAGGAAAAGGTAACAAAACAAACGCAAAGCAAACGCATCCGAAGTACGTACGTTCGTTGCTCGACGCTTTTTCACTTTCGATTAGCTCAAGGCGCTCCGGTGGTGGCTGCGTTTATTTCGTACAAACAGTGCGCCGCAGACGGTAACGCGCGTCACGTTGCCATGGAGGCGCACTGCAAGGTAGCTGCTGTTTGCCAAACGCTCGATGGTGTTTTGAATTTATCACGTAGCCACACGATTGCACGTTATTTGCTGTTTACGATCCGAGGTTGAGCGCTGAAGAATTGTGTTCGTACGGATAAGAAAATTTAATTTTGTGTAGTTTTGTGAAGAAATAATCAGCTTTATCAGCTATCGAAAGTAGTTTATCTGCACTTTTTTTGATAAAATATGTAAATTATGTACGAACTGTAAATATAGTTAAAGTTTTTGTGAGGACAACTTCTGCAAAGTAAAACTAAACCATTTACAAAGACAACCTGTTGCTTCCATAACAACAAATAAGAAATAATAAACAAAAACAATATAAATAGGCTGTACCTCTCAGTTTGATCATGTTCTACATTTATGTATTTTGTCGAAAGTATAATAAATTATTAAAATAATCAATAAATACCTTTCTAATCCTTAGTTGTTATTGAATATACGCGTTAAATAAGCAAGCATAAATGATACATCCAGTATAATAAATCAATTTTCAATACAAGAAAAGTGCTACAATAAATACTGACCAGCTAACAGTAAAGACAATGATCGAAAGAAACAAGAAACAAATCTAAAACCCAATCCCTATACACCAACGTGCTCCAATTCATTTAGAACACAACCACTTCCGGCGATATCCATTTGGGTCGCTCGATGGCATACGGTTTAATGCATGACGATGCATGATTGAATCCGAATGCACGACACAATATTGAACTGAGCATTCGATTCTATCGGCTTACGGTGCGCCAGCTGCCTCCCCATCTCCACCCGTTTCGAACATCACAGACACGGTGGTTCGAGAAATTGAGGTAAACCCGTATCTTCCTACCGGCCCAAATGCATTACCCGTGCTGAGGAAAATTAAATTTTGCTGAGGCACTCCCAATAGGGGGAAGTCGTTTTTCGGGAAAGAAACGTGCCCCAACCCATTGCCCATCTCCCGCAGCTAGTCTCGGTTTCGACCAAAGCTTTCACAACAGATTAGAGACCGAGCCGTGCGAAAAATTCACTTCCAATCAGTGTGCCTCCTACGGTTGTTCTTGCCTTGAATGAAATGTGGACCGGAGAATCATTTGTTCCTCGTGGGTAGGTTTTACCATTGCTCCAAAGTCTGGTTCAACTGCTAGACACACCTGGACTTGTGTTGAGAGGTGTGGTTCTCGTGCCCTGTCCTAGCTCTACATTCAATTTGAGTTTTACGGATCAATGCACTTACACTGACGAAGGTTAGGGCCGTAGTTATTCTCCGGTCAGAGCTTCCAATCGCGCCACCAGACAGGAGTGTTGAAAGGTAACAAGGCATACGTCCGATCTCGACCCACAGTCTCCCACACACACACGCACACTTTGCGCTTTTGCTGAGAGTTTGTTCTAACAATTTCCTATTAAAATCGAACACTCCTCCATGCCATACCGAAAACCATTTTTATCGACAGCTTCCAGACATGGTTTGTCCGAAAAATGGCACCTTGCTTCTATCTCGGTGCCATTGCGATGCTCGTTTTTTTTGTCCCACACTTTGAGATGCACTTTGGGTAAGTGTGTTTTTTCACCTTTCGTGAAACAGCTGCTTAAGTGGAATTTCGTTAAGGAGAGGTGTTTTCGATCGTTCGTTGTTTGAGGAATTTCTGATGAAACCTTCGAGACGACCGCATCGATCGATCAGTGGCACCATTGGTTATGATTAGATTTTCTTAAAGGGTCGTTTATCTTTAATTATGTATGTATTCTTTATAAATGTTTCTGAATAAATGGGAATAAATCAAGAAAGTTTATGTAAATTTATTTATCAAACGTTTTTCTAGAATTTATATGTTTTATTTTATTTTCGCCTGAATATAGGCAACGTGAACATTTGAGCCTAAATGTAGACAATAAGTTGAGCTGCTCTTTAATAGCTATGGAACGGTAGAGAAACCAACTATTTGAGGACAAAAGAAAACAGCATATGAAATCAACTTACTACTGAATGTTAGGCATCAATTCGGCCACGGACATTCTGATATTATAACACATATAACACCTGATAATACTCTAGGCCGAAATAATCCAAAACTGATTTTTTTCGACTTGCTCGACTATTTGTAAGCTAAAATCGTTTTTTTTATTTCGTCCATCCTAGACCATCCTTCATTTCCAACCGTCCGAACCGCGTCGACCTAATTCAGCAAAAACTAACTATTCAAAGCTAAATTTAATATCACTTCAAGAAAATAAAAAAAACTCCCGAAGAGTTGAAAATTGTTACGAAATATCCATATCAACTCGAAACCTCTTCGATTCCTCATGTGACCAGGGTAAATATGATCAACGTAATGAAATCCGTTGCTTCAACTACAAACTAGAACTATATATTGGACATATTAAAACAATCATACAAACTACCGGTTCCCCGTGGAACCACAGACATACCAGCGATAAGAACAAAGACTTTTCTCACATCTAACGCCTTTCTATAGACTGGGATTCAAGAACTGAAGTGTTGGCGCTGGTGCAAATGGATGCTTTTTAAGAAAAAGTTAACAGATAAAAGTTGTCTTCATGCTTCACGCCTACATTGATAACAAATACCCACCTATCAGAAGATGTTTCAGGTGCTCGGAATCCATTAAACGTGATGGCATTACACTTATCATCGAAACATCCACTAAAGTACAGAGCCAGAACACGTTATTCCAGTTCAACACATATTAATTTGGTGAAGCAAATTGAGTTAAACAATATGTCTTTCCATTCAAAGAAATTGTAAGAAATTCTAAAACCATCTTAAATTGGTACATAACACAAACGTTCAATCTCGTTAACAAACACTCAGGTCAGATACGCAAGAAACCATACACCCTCCATTCTTTCTTTGTCTACTGCAGAACTCAATCGTCCGGGTCCAGTGCATCGGACACTGTTGCTGTAACCACAAAACCCCTTACCATCCCATCTTGTGCCCAACCAACTCTCAAAACCCCTTCAAAGTGGTAAAAATTTATAAGATTTTACGTAAAACAAATACCGGCAGCGATAACCACACTTTCCCCATAGCAAAACCACAACATTGCGTTTCGGTACGCTTCTGTTCCAACTGGCTTTTCATCCCACCCCGGAAAGTGCATTACACACGTACATACCAGTTTTGTGTCTGCAGAACGTAAACCACAACCCCCATACGCAAAGTTGTCGTTAAAATTGTTCAAAATTTTAAGCAGTTTTGTGCATGAGAAATTATATCAACGTGACTAAACGAGCGCTGGATGGCAGAAACACATTAGTAGACGTTGGGAAACTCGTGGCTTTTCGTGGAAAAATTGTTAAGCTTCTATTTATAATTCAAATGTAACACCATTAAACAACAACACCAATTCTAATCGTAGCGCGTAGCTCCTTCGCTCCTTCCTGTAACCGTATCACCGACCGCCATCTTTGATACGCTTTTTGACCTTACCGGGGATTAAATGTTAATTAATTCCTTCGCTGAAATCACACCTTTCCATTGGCAATCGACGTTATGGAGCATGTTTCAGGAGCGGGATTACACGCACGCACAGTTCACGGTGGTTACAATTTGCCTTCATTTGGTCTCTTCCGGTAACGGGAATGGTCTGTGTTTGTGTCTATAATTCATATCAGCCCCGGTAGGCTTAGTAGGGTTTCTGTTTGCCATGACAAATCGTAATCTTAGGATTACGCATCGAACAACTTCACCATTCAGCGTTACGATTAGTGTTGCGCTGTGGTTCCGGGAGTTCGGAACTGTGCTTCTGCTCCACCTAACAAACTTACCAAGAAATACGTCCGTTCCAGGAACTTAAACACCTGATGCAGATCATGTTTGGCCACTCCTTTCGAATGTAATACATCACAACCATCGTATCGTACGACTTCCGCCAGTTCTTGGCATTCTGCATTTACATACGCGTACCAACCATTTATTTTCTCCCGAAAACCCATTTCCGTAACCATATTGTTACGAACCGTGTACTTAAAGCGGGAGAGGGGGGGGGAGGAGGCAACTGTTGCTTAGTGAGGTGTCATTTCTCGCGAAAACGACCCAAGCCCACGTTCTCCAACCTCCTCCCAATTCCAAAGTCCACAACTTGTGCGCTAATGATATGAAATTTCCCATGCACACAGTCGGAGTGCCATGGTCCTGTTCCTGATCCTGAGACCAGTGTGTGAAATAATGTGGTTTTTAGCATTCGTGGTCACGTTCTTAATTACCGTCTTCGGGATTTAGCACCACCAAATGGTCGTACCTCTGGAATGTGGGAAGCCCATTACTAATAGCAGCCCTCGGTGAGGTAAACCACCACGCTACCACTAATGTGCATTATGTCGCATACATAAATTGTCCCGTTTTTAACTTAACGCTTAACGTGCATGTTCCACACCGATCTAAAGCAATCACTACTGAGCATAAGAAGTTCGCATTAAATAGGAAAGCGAGAAAAATAAAACACTCTTCCGCAAATGGATCCAAACAGTACCGCCATTCAGATCCATTTAACGTGAATGGACGGTTAATGCAATCATCTCCCTGCACAAGGAAACGCTAGGTGGTGACCTAATTCAAATAAACCCTCCAACACCCGGTGTACGTGACCACAATTGTACAACCGCCGGGAAGGTCGGGTATGAATAATCCTAATCGTGGCTTTCCATTATAAAGAGCTCTAACCATCCTTATGCCGAGCACACCAAATGGCCATTTTGAAAACCGGCTCCCAAAGACGTCCCAGGCCAAAAGATCGAATGTGTCGTCGAATGGCGGAAGTGCCAGGAAATGGCTAGGAAAGCTGTCATGACATCAGCATATTAATAACCACATTAGGCAACATGGAGTACGCATCCGAGTTAATGGTTCGATTCCGGCATTCGATCCGATACCGGGGTAGGAAGTGATGTTCATACCACACTGTTCATGACCACGACTGTTTGATACTGTGCATGGGAAATCGTTTAACTGTTGGCATAAAATTTGCTGCCAATTCTTGGCACAATGGAAACGATCGAATCGGACCACATTTGTATGAATTATACATTATGAGGTTTACGGGTTAGGTTTCTTAAGTGAGTGGTTGCCACTGTGCCGTTGGATGCGTCTATGAGCAGGAAAACTTTGCAGCTTTGAATTCAACTGCTGTATGCATTTCTATTTTCGAGGGACTTGGAACAATTAGTCGATACATGCAATTATTTTAATGTTCTTTATTTTTTCTTATGAGCATTAGCTCTGACAGCTTCTTAAAGGCAGTGGAAGTTTAACAGTTGTTGAGGCTCCTACCAGAAATACGAGTGAGATAATGAATATTGAAAAATATATCGAGTATTGGTGGTTCACAAAATAAAAAATGTATTCAAATCATCAGTTTTCAATGTTTCCTGCTGTTATATTGTAAGTAATTCCTCTTTGTTGAGGAGGCTCCTGTTACTAGGTCTTAGTCTATCCTAGTGGCTGTCCTTTAATTACTTACTTATCAGGCGCTACAACCGCTTCGCGGTCTTGACCTGCTGCAACAATCGTCGATACCGCTCACGGTCTAGCGCCGTCGTCTGTCAATCCAATATCCCGGCCGTTTTGGCGGACGCATCAACGCCATCACTCCATCTCAGTTTGGGCCTACCACGCCTCCTCTGTCCATGTGGACGGCCTAAAAGGACTTTACGGGCTGGGTCGTCCGGTGCCATTCTCATGACATGACCAGCCCACCGGAGCCTGGCGAGCCTAATTCGCTGCACGATGGTAAGATCACCGTACAGCTCATAGAGCTCGTCATTGTAGCGGCTCCTCCATTGTCCTTCCACACATACGGGGACAAGTCCTAAGTCTTAAATAGATTAATAGAAGCATTATGATAGAATGAATCCGGTCAAGTTGATGATATTTTCGCAGATGATTACAAACTTGCAGCGTTGTGCCACACATCACCTTTTGTCAGTTCCGAGTTCCGTGCTGTTGATTAGTCTGCCTCAAACGTTTGACTTACAGTTAACTTAGCGCACTCCCATTGAAATGCAAGCTAAAACATTATTAAAATAACCCCTCAACAGCTTTTGCTGAAGCACCTGAGTGAATCCTGTTCCTGATCCTGAGACCAGTGTGTGAAATAATGTGGTTTTTAGCATTCGGGGTCACGTTCTTAATTACCGTCTTCGGGATTTAGCACCACCAAATGGTCGTACCTCTGGAATGTGGGAAGCCCATTACTAATAGCAGCCCTCGGTGAGGTAAACCACCACGCTACCACTAATGTGCATTATGTCGCATACATAAATTGTCCCGTTTTTAACTTAACGCTTAACGTGCATGTTCCACACCGATCTAAAGCAATCACTACTGAGCATAAGAAGTTCGCATTAAATAGGAGAGCGAGAAAAATAAAACACTCTTCCGCAAATGGATCCAAACAGTACCGCCATTCAGATCCATTTAACGTGAATGGACGGTTAATGCAATCATCTCCCTGCACAAGGAAACGCTAGGTGGTGACCTAATTCAAATAAACCCTCCAACACCCGGTGTACGTGACCACAATTGTACAACCGCCGGGAAGGTCGGGTATGAATAATCCTAATCGTGGCTTTCCATTATAAAGAGCTCTAACCATCCTTATGCCGAGCACACCAAATGGCCATTTTGAAAACCGGCTCCCAAAGACGTCCCAGGCCAAAAGATCGAATGTGTCGTCGAATGGCGGAAGTGCCAGGAAATGGCTAGGAAAGCTGTCATGACATCAGCATATTAATAACCACATTAGGCAACATGGAGTACGCATCCGAGTTAATGGTTCGATTCCGGCATTCGATCCGATACCGGGGTAGGAAGTGATGTTCATACCACACTGTTCATGACCACGACTGTTTGATACTGTGCATGGGAAATCGTTTAACTGTTGGCATAAAATTTGCTGCCAATTCTTGGCACAATGGAAACGATCGAATCGGACCACATTTGTATGAATTATACATTATGAGGTTTACGGGTTAGGTTTCTTAAGTGAGTGGTTGCCACTGTGCCGTTGGATGCGTCTATGAGCAGGAAAACTTTGCAGCTTTGAATTCAACTGCTGTATGCATTTCTATTTTCGAGGGACTTGGAACAATTAGTCGATACATGCAATTATTTTAATGTTCTTTATTTTTTCTTATGAGCATTAGCTCTGACAGCTTCTTAAAGGCAGCAGTAGTTTAACAGTTGTTGAGGCTTCTACCAGAAATATGTGTGAGATAATGAATATTGAAAAATAAATCGAATATTGGTGGTACACAAAATAGAAAAAGGTATTCAAAT
The DNA here is from genome assembly GCA_002091835.1 of Anopheles maculatus. Classification (NCBI taxonomy): domain Eukaryota; kingdom Metazoa; phylum Arthropoda; class Insecta; order Diptera; family Culicidae; genus Anopheles; species Anopheles maculatus. Next base: position 429,922 of record KZ061553.1, read on the forward strand.
CATCAGTTTTCAATGTCTACTCCTGGTATAGGATAGGTAATTCCCCTTTGTTGAGGCTCCTGTTACTAGGTCTTAGTCTATCCTAGTGGCTGTCCGCTCATACGTTATCTTGCCACTACTTATGAACAGCCTTACGGGGCTTTTTCAATAAACATTTAACATAATAATTCTACCAATGGTTATTGCAGCCTGCAAAAAACTTAATGTCTGCCTGTGGTACGAATTTTCTTATGCAAAATTGGCTCAGTACTTAGTACTGGTTGGTCAAAGGTCAAAGTATTTATCAATCACATGTGCGACTCTTTTTCTTTTTTGGTACATCAACGTTCAAAGGTCTCTTACTACTGGCTTCTTTTATTTGATTGTAGCTGATCTCTAGCTGGATTATCAGTCCTGCGGTATTGTAATATATTTGTTGCTAGTAATTCCAAAGTCTTAAATAGATTAATAGAAGCATTATGATAGAATGAATCCGGTCAAGTTGATGATATTTTCGTAAACGTTTATCTGAACTTTAACTTAGCGCACTCCCATTTAAATGCAAGCTAAAACATTATTAAAATAACCCCTCAACAGCTTTTGCTGAAGCACCTGAGTGAAGTACTGGGCGCCTCCAGCTATACATCTACAAAATAATTTTATGTTCAGCAATGGAATGAGTATAAAACTTTTCAAACGTATTTCGTCCTTGACTTTCTGTCTTGTCCCATGGTGCAACAAGTACTGAGGAAAACATCACCACGATTCAACTCGTAACGATTTAATTCAATTAGAAATGAGCATTTACTAAGCATCCATCAATTTCATGCTTCACTAAGCTCCTGTTGATATTTATGAGTTTGCTACTAGACTGAAAAGGTTCCCCCTGTCCTTCAGATAAATTAACTTGAATTATCATGGGTCAATGCTTCCGCTCAAATAATCTCTCAATAATATCCACAAAATGGCAACCATCAATTTGATTGCAGCCTAATGGTGACATTTTTCTTCGTAATAAATATTGACTTAAGCTATCGTTTCATTTCACTAATGCGCTCGACACACAGAGCAATCCGTCAGTGAATCAACAAAAACAAACCCCGATCTATTTTCGTTTCCCCGGGCAAAGATACGCACATCTCAAAAGCCACGCAGTGTCCCATTTTCCGCAGATCCCGTCAAAGCTCGCAGAGACACATACACAATAGGTGCAGGTATCACATCGAACACTAAACGAATCACTGTAAAGCCTGTAGGCTAAATTTTAGTATAGCGTGTCGTGTTTGCCACCGTTCACTGTTCATGACCACGACTGTTTGATACTGTGCATGGGAAATCGTTTAACTGTTGGCATAAAATTTGCTGCCAATTCTTGGCACAATGGAAACGATCGAATCGGACCACATTTGTACCGGAATACCGAGAAGAGCTGTTCGATAAACATTTGTAGCTGTCCCTTCGATGAACACAACGGTGACAAAGGGATGACGCGTACTGCGCGACGCACAGTTGACGCTCCGTAGACAAACAAACAACATTCAATGATCCGAGGATTAGTGTGGAAAAATCAGTTTGCTTGAAAGGTATCCAACAGTTTCCAACATAGGATCACCATAGAGCTAGAAAGAGGGCAAAAAACTGGAAGTTTAACAGTTGTTGAGGCTCCTACCAGAAATACGAGTGAGATAATGAATATTGAAAAATATATCGAGTATTGGTGGTTCACAAAATAAAAAATGTATTCAAATCATCAGTTTTCAATGTTTCCTGCTGTTATATTGTAAGTAATTCCTCTTTGTTGAGGAGGCTCCTGTTACTAGGTCTTAGTCTATCCTAGTGGCTGTCCTTTAATTACTTACTTATCAGGCGCTACAACCGCTTCGCGGTCTTGACCTGCTGCAACAATCGTCGATACCGCTCACGGTCTAGCGCCGTCGTCTGTCAATCCAATATCCCGGCCGTTTTGGCGGACGCATCAACGCCATCACTCCATCTCAGTTTGGGCCTACCACGCCTCCTCTGTCCATGTGGACGGCCTAAAAGGACTTTACGGGCTGGGTCGTCCGGTGCCATTCTCATGACATGACCAGCCCACCGGAGCCTGGCGAGCCTAATTCGCTGCACGATGGTAAGATCACCGTACAGCTCATAGAGCTCGTCATTGTAGCGGCTCCTCCATTGTCCTTCCACACATACGGGGACAAGTCCTAAGTCTTAAATAGATTAATAGAAGCATTATGATAGAATGAATCCGGTCAAGTTGATGATATTTTCGCAGATGATTACAAACTTGCAGCGTTGTGCCACACATCACCTTTTGTCAGTTCCGAGTTCCGTGCTGTTGATTAGTCTGCCTCAAACGTTTGACTTACAGTTAACTTAGCGCACTCCCATTGAAATGCAAGCTAAAACATTATTAAAATAACCCCTCAACAGCTTTTGCTGAAGCACCTGAGTGAAGTACTGGGCGCCTCCAGCTATACATCTACAAAATAATTTTATGTTCAGCAATGGAATGAGTATAAAACTTTTCAAACGTATTTCGTCCTTGACTTTCTGTCTTGTCCCATGGTGCAACAAGTACTGAGGAAAACATCACCACGATTCAACTCGTAACGATTTAATTCAATTAGAAATGAGCATTTACTAAGCATCCATCAATTTCATGCTTCACTAAGCTCCTGTTGATATTTATGAGTTTGCTACTAGACTGAAAAGGTTCCCCCTGTCCTTCAGATAAATTAACTTGAATTATCATGGGTCAATGCTTCCGCTCAAATAATCTCTCAATAATATCCACAAAATGGCAACCATCAATTTGATTGCAGCCTAATGGTGACATTTTTCTTCGTAATAAATATTGACTTAAGCTATCGTTTCATTTCACTAATGCGCTCGACACACAGAGCAATCCGTCAGTGAATCAACAAAAACAAACCCCGATCTATTTTCGTTTCCCCGGGCAAAGATACGCACATCTCAAAAGCCACGCAGTGTCCCATTTTCCGCAGATCCCGTCAAAGCTCGCAGAGACACATACACAATAGGTGCAGGTATCACATCGAACACTAAACGAATCACTGTAAAGCCTGTAGGCTAAA
>KZ061553.1:433296-472392 GCA_002091835.1 Anopheles maculatus
CGAGGGTTCGGTTTCATTCTCCAAAACTCAGTTTCATTCAGCTGCGAGGGACAACATTTTCACAGGGAAAAATACATTTCCGGCTAATTCCGTTTGCTTAGGAAGGAACCTTTTTCCAACCCTTCGGTCGTATGTTTGGATCGTAAATTTTATGTTTAATTTCTTTTGACGCTTCTCTAAAATCTCATGGCTCTAGTTTGGTACACTGCTTGGAAATAGTCTTTGCCATGTGGATGGCTACGATGCGAACCATATGGTGACAGGGACATGAAAACGTTCATCATCTCGGCATGGGGTTCTTTTATTAAAACCGCTTTGTTTTCTACTATTTTCTATTCCCTAGCAATGCATATCTCGTCTCTCGAAGGACCATGATTTTAATAGCTTAACTTCTTTAATAAAACGATTCTTTTTCAAAAACGGTTTTTTAAGGATTCAGTACTCACGTACGCAGCCAAATTCAAAGCGAAGCTGTGCAGCTACATCACAGTGGTTTGCTTTCGCTGACTCAGAAAATTAGAAAAATATTGTTTTGAGTATTTCTTATTTTTAATTTAATAAATGGTGTATTCACTTAATTAAGTTTTTCCCTAGCTATACTTTCATTGCTTAAAATTTTTAACAAATAAATAAATGAGCGAATAATGTAAATTCGTCCCAGTGTGATATGGCATAAACGTCAAACGAGATGTGGATATTTTGTTTATTCGTTTGTTTTGTTCTGGATAGCCGGCTTGGGAGGCAACAGATATTACAAAAAGTGGAAATTTACTAAAGAACTTCGATAGATCATGGCTTCAGGTACGTCTGCGTATGTTATGTACTGTACATCCAACATCCATCTAATGATTTCCGCATGTTTTCCCATCCCCCAAGACTATACCGATTACCGGGATCCGAACCGACCCGTGCAACGCAAAGGGATGCTGATGAATTTTTGCACCAAAGGATACGTGGAAATTCGTCCTCAAGATGTGGTAAGTTGCACCAAGTTATACTCAATGCATTACGAAGTCATACACTAATAAAAGCTCCATCATTTTAGTATGGAAAGTGTCGCTACGTATCATCGTTCCAAAAATTGAACCGCGTCGGTGAAGGCACCTACGGGATTGTTTGTAAGTTCCTTGATTCTTAACCACCCATATGTAGCTAAGCTTAGCCTTTCCACATCCGTAGTTCGTGCCCGCGATTCCAATACAAATGAAATTGTAGCCCTCAAGAAGGTACGCATCGATCAGGACATATTCAAAGATGGATTCCCCATAAGCGGTTTACGTGAGATTCAGATTCTCAAAAATTGTAACCACGATAACATCGTCCGGCTAAAGGAGGTGGTAGTGGGCAACAGTCTCGAAAGTATTTTCCTTGTAATGGAATTTTGTGAGCAGGATCTTGCCTCGCTGCTCGATAACATGGATACTCCGTTTACGGAATCGCAGGTCAAATGTATCATCATACAGCTGCTGAAAGGTTTGAAATATCTTCACTCGAAGTACATCATACACCGAGATCTAAAGGTATCAAACCTGTTACTCACGGACACTGGTTGCCTAAAGATAGCCGATTTCGGTTTGGCACGCTACGTAAATGATTCGACCAAACCGATGACCCCAGGGCTTGTAACGCTTTGGTACCGACCACCGGAGCTGCTGTTTGGTGCCAAAACTCAAACCACCGCCGTAGACATGTGGGCAACGGGATGCATTCTGGGCGAGCTGTTGATCCACAAACCGCTCCTTCCCGGGACGAGTGAAATTTCACAAATCGAGCACATCATAAATCTTCTCGGCACTCCTACGCCGACTATATGGCCCGAGTTTGATAGTCTGCCCTTGGTACAAAACTTCACGCTCAGAGAACAACCGTACAACAATCTGAAGAGCAGGTTTCCCTTTCTTTCGTCAAATGGGTACGAGCTGCTGAACAATTTATTCATGTACAACCCTGCCTGTCGGGCTTCGGCAAAGCATTGTCTGCTCAGCACATATCTGAGAGAACCACCACTGCGTAAGCATTTCTTATTTAAAGTATTTTTCAATAGAAAGTATAAAGAAACATTAATATTGCTCTATCCTTTCAGCGTGCGACCCGAACCTGATGCCAACGTTCCCGCACCATCGAGAAATAAATAAAACAACTCCAAACAAACCGGATGATCCGCGCAAACGCACCAGCACCCTTTCGAATCACAAAGCCTCTATCGATGGAAGCCAGCCTCCGACTATTTCGGACTTACTCGGTTCCCTGATTAAGAAACGACGCTTCGATTAGCTTGGATGAGAATACATTTCAACAAACAAATGCGCTTTGCTTTTATTTCGAACTACTAACGCGATACATGACGATTGTAAACAAACGACCACCACAAACTACAGGTACGGACGATCCATCGATGTCTTTTTCGCCCGCTTATCGCGTGCCCTCGGGAACCACCGGTGTTTCGTTGTGAAGGTGATTTTACTCAACTCCTGGCGCACAAATTCGGGATGCTTTGCTTTCAGTGCACCCCGGCTGCTGTTGATTATGTCATCTCGCACCAGATTCGCGGTCGGTTCCGGTGCAGCTAGATCAATCGGTTTGCTGTACTCGTACGGGAAGTCTGGTTTAGGATGCACCGCAACGAAGCAGTTGCCCCCTTCTGCGACGGCTACCTTCTGCACTAGATCCTGCGGATTGCCACGAGCGACCTGAATGTTTTCGTACTGTTTAAGGGTAACGAAATGATTTCCCCGGCGAAAAATGCGTCCCAGGAACGCCATGGTACACGGTTTGTTGACAAATGTGGTTTTTATTTGGAGAAACGTCAACCGACGGAAGTGTTGCCAAACGCGCTGAATCGCTCATATGGTTTTGACAATTCTTTCATGTAAACAAACAAAAAAATAGTTCACGTCATCGAATTTTCTAACTCCAAAAGTATCGCTACATTGATCCCAGAATGACTGACGAATTGTGTGATAAAATTGAAAATGATGGTAACTATAGCTCTTTAGTTATGTTTCCACCTTATCCGAACCTATTCATTGCACTGTTTCGTTACAGAGTTTTATAAAAACTTCCTGGCAGATAAGCCCAGCCCGGAGCTGCAGCTAACAGTGGCCATCAGTGATCAAATCACCAAACTTTCCGAAGGCATCGAACAACTGTCCAGCGCACTGCAAAAGCAAGTCCGAGAACAGTACGGTGCACTGCTTTCGCAAGCCAAACACGCCGGTACACTAAATGCATCGATTGAATCCATTTCGAGTCACATCGAAACGCTCCGGTTCGGTGCCGAACGCTTACGCCGGCAGATAACCGTCCCGTACGATGTTCTGGAAACGCAAACCAAGGTGTTGGGACGGCTGCACGAGGCATCCCATGTGCTGCGTCAATGTGCCCGCTTCCTACAGGTACACAAGGAGCTGGACGGTACGACCGATCTGGCCGAGCAGGCCAGTATCGTGAACGAGCTGGAAGGACTAATGGAAGATGTAGATCTAACCAAAATCGATTTTCTTCGTGAAGAAATAACCACTGTGAAGAAAGCCAAACAGCGACTGCTGAAGGTAGCTAATCGCGATCTTTTCGAGGGCATTCTTAAAAACAAACCCGATCAGGTCGGTGTTTGTGTACGCATTTTTCACAATCTGAAAATTTTACCCAAATGCCTTAACAACGTGCTGGAAACGTTCAGCAACTACTTGAAGGACGCGATAAAGGAATCCTTCGCCGGGACGGATGTAGCCAAGCTGCGCAAAACGGGAGCTTCATCGCCGGCCAAGGAACGACACGAATCACGTCAAATGAAAGGCCCCGGTAAAGCACCCACCCTTACCAACTCGTCCAACTTCCGTACGAAGCTCTGGCAAGCACTGGAATGGTTGTTCTTGGACGAAATGTACGGCCATTGCACACAGGTCCTGTTTCTGCAAAAGTGTTTGCTCGAACTTCCGCTTGGCGATGAGTACACGCTGGCAAAAGAGTTCGATCGTAAATTTTGGACCAACCTAGAAAAACAGTTGGTGAGCTCATTCAAATCGGCTCAATCCCACGTGACGCAAACACTTCAGCAGGGCCTGCCGAAACTGCTGTCACTTGCCCGCGGTTTGGAAACGAAAATCGATCAACATTTTACATTCGGCGAGAAAGTGTTCGGTTCCCTCGAGGCGGGCTATCTGGAAAAGTGTGCCAACAACTTTAAGGTCGCGCTGGTAGATATCGATTTCCCAAACCAGGAAGTAATCGATGGGCTGGTGCGGGTCGCTTCGACGGAGCTGAATGCGGCTATCGTTGATCCGCGCCTGATCGGTCTGGTGACGGGTGTGCTGTGTGTGTCGAACAAGGATCTTTGGAATAAAATCGAACGGAACGTCAAGCTCGGTTCCGAAACGCAGCAAGTGTTTGGTGAGTAAAATTATCGAAAATCAAAATTGTATAGTCATTTGAACGAACTTTGGATTGATTTTCCTTTCCAGACAACCCAAACGTATCGCAATCGCAGAACATTACACTGGCAAATATAATCTTCTATCACCACGAAGCAATCAACCGGTTGGTGTTGAATTTGGGATCGAAATTCTCCTCACTGGATGCATCGAAACGATTAACGTCAAGTCTCGTGGAAGGGAAAACGATTACGATGGCGATCTTGCAACCTCTGATCGGTAAAACGTCCACCGAAGACATGCTTATGGTGATCAACAATTAAAAGCACGATTTTCCCCCCGTTTCAGCTTCCATCCATTCCGCAGTGAACGTCATCCTTCTCTCGATGCACCGTGAACCGGGCTTAAACTCGAACAACATTTCCACTGCTGGCCCTTCGCTGTACATGAAAGAGCTGCAGGACTTTATCGTTCGCTCCTGGAACACACACATTCTACCATTTAACGATCGGCCTATGATTGAGGAAGCTGGCCGTAACCTAGCGATCCGTTGTATTGAACTGTTCGTTCAAAACTTAGCCACCATTCGTCCGATTTCAATGCCGGGCAGACAACGGCTCAAAGCCGACTGTCACCATCTCGAGGGTGCCCTGAAACCGATCGTTCCGGATCTTTCTTCGTTGGGTAAAAGTTTCCGATTACTTCGGGCGATTGCTTCACTGTTTACTGCCACTCCACAGGAGCTGGTTGAGCAGACGGCCGAAGAGGGTGGAGTTGTTCCACCGTACATCGTACTGTTTATGCTGTTTGGACACGCTGGCAATGATATGGCCAGCCCGCACGTAACGGCCGGCTGGGGCAATGAAAAACTGTTACAGTGGTTGGAAAGTCATTCCGCCGAACGGGAACGATTGGAGCTAATCACAGGAGCGCTCCAGAAGTATCGAACGGTAATTCGACAGAAGAACATAACGCAGTACGATCCTGTGTATCCGATTGTGACGAACTACTTGGAGAATGTTGCTAAACATTTGCATTAAGCATGGCACAGTGTCCGCTCCATGTGTATTATAAAGCATGCATTAAATAAAATAGATTACACTGCTATAAATGACTCAATTCGTAATTTTGTGCCACAAAATTCGAATCACTCCATCCAATGAGGCTTTACGTCAATTTGCCGGTACCTTAGACAAAACTATAGACAATAATTTCAGAATGATCCTCCATCTTGGAAACAAAATGATTAGAAATGATCCTCGAACTGAGGTTTGCTGAGGAGACTAGAGATATTTTTCTTAAACGCAGCCAGTTACACATTCTGACTGATACTGTTCAGATAAAATCACGAATGACCGTTGATTTATAACCTATGTTCATCTTGTACGGTCCCTTGAACTTTAGGTCGTCGGATTGGATTTGGATTTGGATTTGGATCACCCAAATCTGGTCTCATTTGATATCCTCTATCTTGTTCAGAAAGATGGCTAATATTCTGCAGTGATCAGGAAATACATCAGGATCTCTGAACTATAAAGTCTGAAGATCAAGGCATTCAGTGGTCCACGTAATCTTCTGGTTATCGAGGACTTTGGCGGTCGGCAACTACATCCAAGGGTTTACCCGTGACCGTCTGAGGCACTGATATTAACTACAAATTCATTAAACAAATCTTAAAACGCAGTTACCTGATAACACTACGCATTTTATGCCACTACAGACAGTCGACAGTTAGTTGAAACGCTAGGCCACAGTGTCATCGAGTGAAAAGCAGTTAAAAACAATGTCTTATTCCTAGTGCATGCGTTGATTTATTCTACCAACGATTTGCGTAAAGTAAATCAGAGTGATCATCCGAATCCGAAAACTGCCAGTCAGTAGATTGATCCTGTGTATCCGATTGTGACGAACTACTTGGAGAATGTTGCTAAACATTTGCATTAAGCATGGCACAGTGTCCGCTCCATGTGTATTATAAAGTATGCATTAAATAAAATAGATTAAACTGCTATAAACAACTCAATTCGTAATTTTCAAAATTCGAATCACTCCATCCAATGAGGCTTTATGGCAGTTTGCTGGTATCTTAAGCGGTGGCTAGACTAAAGTTGAGGCAAGCGCGATCAATGCGCGAACGCTTCATTTTTCCTGCAATGCAGGATCGAGGCGCGAAGACAGGAGCGCGACATTTGACAGTTCGCTCATAAAAAAAAATAGATCGCGCTTGCCTCAACTTTAGTCTAGCCACCGCTTTAGACAAAACTATAGACAATATTTTCAGAATGATCCTCCATCTTGGAAACAAAATAATTAGAAATGGTCCTCGAAATGAGGTTTGCTGAGGAGACTTGAGATATTTTTCTTAAACGCAGCCAGTTACACATTCTGACTGATACTGTTCAGATAAAATCACGAATGACCGTTGATTTATAACCTATGTTCATCTTGTTAGGACCCTTGAACTTTAGGTCGTCGGATGTGATAAGGTCAACAGGCCTTCCTACATCCTTATCCTACAATCACACAAAACACCTGGATCACCCAGATCTGGTCTCATTTGATATCCTCTCTCTTGTTCAGAAAGATGGCTAATATTCTGCAGTGATCAGGAAGTACATCAGGATCTCTGAACTATGAACTCTGAAGATCAAGGCATTCAGCGGTCCACGTAATCTTCTGGTTATCGAGGACTTTGGCGGTCGGCAACTATATCCAAGGGTTTACCCGTGGCCGTCTGAGGCACTGATATTAATTACAAATTCATTAAACAAATCTTAAAACGCAGAAACGCTAGGCCACAGTGTCATCGAGTGAAAAGCAGTTAAAAACAATGTCTTATTCCTAGTGCATGCGTTGATTTATTCTACCAACGATTTGCGTAAAGTAAATCAAAGTGATCATCCGAATCCGAAAACTGCCGGTCAGTAGATTTTGTCCGGGTCACGGCAAGTGCATAAATAAGGTACGTCTTAAGAAATATCCATATCTTTGCGACTATCGCTGCTGTTACAAAAAATTCGAAAGATGTAATGTGAGCAAAAAAGCCTGTAATAGAAGTAGAATATGAATTTTAATCATCATTCACTCTAAAAGTAGAAGAGAGTTCTTACCAACTTCATTAAAATATTCTTCAGCTCTGCCTACCGGTATAACAGCTGTAGTGTTTAATCCATCGTCTATTCTAGCACCATAACAGTGGCTTAGAAAGAACACCAACAGCAATCCTTGCACCATTTCGGAACACCACCTAATTTCGGAACACTACTGAGCAGCACGCGAATGGAAAGGAACTGACGATTTCATCAGATCCATCCCTATAAAGAAAACTACAGCATCCGGAATATTTTGCTTCATGTAATGTACACGAGCGACTTGTGATAATTGCTTCGCACCAAGGGAAAGGTGCCAACTGTGTTCCGTTATAGGAAATAAACCGGGTAATGGGACAAATAAATAAGTTTTTTTCGGGTAATGGGACAAATAAATAAGTTTTTTTTATTTCGATTAAATAAATACAATTAAATGGTTCAGTCTTGATGATTTGGGTGTTTGATTTAACCCATTTAACCCCAGCTTGTAAAAGATGAGTGCCTTAAAAAACAAATATATATTTGCTCTCATCATGTCTTCTCTTAACATCGGTATTCATCGGAACATTTACCCCCATTCAGTATGTTCCGGGATGGAATAGATCTCCGGCAGTTGTGGTTCCGAACGCTGATAAACGATCGCCTGCATGATTGTGCTGAAGAAGGTAATGAACAAAATCCATGCAACCACCTTTGCCTTGATGGCCATCGTTACCGGAAACGTCCAGAATCGGTACCCTGGTGGGAGGAGAGAATCACGTAAATAAACTTCTTTAAAACACCGACCCCTGTATCCAATCCGGCAACATTACACATTTCATCGTAGTATTTATCGGAGCGTGCTGTAAGCGCTGTGTTCTCACTTTCTTCTTCACTACTACCCCGTACCAGCAGTACGACTGTCAGCATCAAAACCGCTAGTTTCATTACTTTACCCATCATCCTATTGCCCGCACCAAACACACCACGGAACAAACCCGAGCCAGCTGCCGGACCGACCCATATATACTGTGCGATCTACGCTTTGCCCCTATGACCAGGCGGCTCCAAAGAAACTGAAAGTGTCCCGTCCTCCAATTAGCACCACCAATTAGGAAGGCGCGAGTAGTCGTGCAGTATGATGAGATGAGCCATGGATGGAAATACTTATAAAAGACCCTGCGATGCCGGTCCGGACGTTTGATTGTCGGTTACGTGTCGGTTGTGATAACAGCAGGAAGAAATGGCTGCAGAAAGATCCATAGTAGCACTGTTGGTGCTTGTTTTGGTGGTAATAGTTGAAGTTCGAAGTTCTCCTTTGCTAGAAAAGGAAACCGGGCCCGGTACGGATGTGGAATCGGGAAGACAGCGTGGTCCCTTCCATTATGGAGGTAAGACAATTACAAACTCATCAACTGTTGCTGCAACATTGAAAATCGTTTTTCTTTTTCAGTTTACCCGTTCGGATGGGGCTGGGGCATTGCCGCGTTTGTGATAGCGATCGTAAAGGGTGCGATCTGGCTCGGTATCATCATGATCTGGGCGTTCTTCAAAGGTTTCCCGGCCAAGCATGGCTGTGCGCCGATTATTCTGCGTGAGTCCGTACCGTACTACCACGATCACCATCATCACGATCATCATGAGGAAATTATTTGGGATAAACCACCACACCGTAGACGTTCGATCCGGGAAGCGGCACAACCGGGTCAAGAGTCCGATCTACTCCTTACGGATATGATAACGGATCTAGCGTTTAGTTTTCTCGGCGTCCATACAACGAATTGTCGTAAGCGGTTCGTGTGCGAGGTGGATGTGAGGGCAAAGAGTGACTTCCTGCTAAAGCTTGGTACACGTATGCTCGGGGTGGACATCTTCCGGAAGTACCGATCGCCGGATGATGTTTCAGCCGCAAGCATCGAACAGTGTGCTGAGCTGTATGGGATGTGTAAGACGCAAGGAAGCTCAATTACGATGAACGTTTTCGAAGGACAAATGCAGGGATCGATCGATGATTATGATGAGACTGGCGGGAATCAGGTGTAACAGCGGTAGGGAGTGAAATGGTAGGGTAGGATCGCGATATTTATGAAGATGTTATTTGTTATAGGATTACGAAATAAAATGTTAAATCTTACTTATCTGATTATCCGGAACCATCCATCTCAATTCTCAATGTATCCTTATAAGCCTTGAGTTGTCATGTCAACGGCTTAAAAATACTTCACAGACTTGGTTGTCTGGCAACATTTTCGTGATATCATAAGCCATTGTATTTCGTTTAATCTTTCGTTTAATTATGCGATCTCAGTAAGATATTTCCATGCTATATTTTTAAAATTCTGTGAGAAACAATATAATATCAAACAAACTTACTTTTTATACAAAGACATTTTTTATTCATATAAATTTGTTGACTTAATTCTCTAAAGTTACCCAAAACTTTCTACAGCTTTTTCGATTTTGTCAGTCCAATAAAGTACCTCATCGTTGCTGGTTGCAGTGTCCTGTTCGTCCCACATGTCAGTATTAAAGCCTCTAAAGTGACTAAATAGAAAGTATACCTTAATAAAACATAGTACGACTAAATCTGTTGAATTAAACTCACTAAACAGGAGTATCGTGATCGATGTACGTTGGGCTATTGTTCCACGACAGATTGCGAAAGACGAACAGCAGCATCAAACCGGCAAAAATGGCACCCAGCTTCAGGAAACCCCACACGTACGCTGCACTAACCCAATGGAGCGGCCATACTGAAAGGATTATTATAAAGAGCATTAATTGGAGAATGTTGTAAAGGCTATAAAAATGCACTTACATATTTCAAATTTAGGATAATGAGGATGACGACGACGTACACGCTGTGCTGTACAGAGCTCAACTGAAAGCAAAACTACTACACAGATAGCTACTAAACGCAACCATCTTGGCGATAAAACATTTGATGGCATGTTGGGAAAAGTGGTACTAAGATGGTATTACTGGTAACCGGCAACAGTTCTACCACCGGAAACGGAAGGATTGTTTATGCATTCAGATAGCAAAAATCACATCAATATCATGCTCACGCAGCAGCCTTTCGGTGTGGCGGCCGCGTGTGAAGAGTGATAATCGATCGTGATCAATTCACGCCAATGCTCGAACAATGCGAAAGAAAGTGATGTGATGATTGCTTCCGGTGGCTGTTGACCGGAAGTTTGGCATCAAATTACAGGCTTGCTTTCGCTTTCGTCGTCGTCACGATCTGTTTGATGCGTTTTATCGAGCGTTTAATGATGAATTATAGAGCAAAAGGCTTGCTGACATAAAATTTAATTATTTTATTAAAAAAAACGCCGTTTTTATGGTGGAAACGGCACCGGTTACTAACCGTTTAATGAAACCAAAAATAGCAAGCCAAACCCGCTCGAAAGTAGCAAAGAAGAATGAGGAACGACTTAAATTTAAAGCGACTGATATCTTTAGTTCAATGAAGGATAATTTTAGAAGGATCCCTGCAATTTTCACTTCGGTTCTATTCGACTAAAACTTAATTTTATTAGTTCATCTTCCCAACAAGTTTCTGTATATTACTCAATGCATAATTTCAACGCGTCTGGCGCGACTAATATGCACAATTACTCTATCAATAAAATAAATTTTGCAAAACTTTTACATCTTTATTGTATCATTTACACTTTTATTGTATAAAATAAATTATTATAAGCTAAATAAATACATTTCTTACACTCCACCACTAAGTACAAAGTTCAGCGCCTTAGCAAATCACCCAAGGCATCTATTCGATCATTCCAGTAAAGATTGACATCTCTTCTGTCCCTCTTTTTGAATAGATTGTGTTCTACCAAGTCCAACGAACGATGATGACTTTTGGAAGAGATAAAAGATGAGAATTACAATTACTCGTATATCAATCTAGCTTTAAAGTACACTACAACTCACTAAAATTCCGGTCCACTTTCAACAATTATCGACTGCCTTTGGGTGTTCCATTTTTTGGCAAAAAGTAACAACAGAAGAGCACCCAGGATGAAGCCCAGCTTGACGATGTACCAAATGTAGAATGCTACCGTCCATCCAGTAGGTGCATCTGTTTGAAATAAGTACAGTTTTATTAGTAGAAAAGCACTTAAAGTCCCTTTCAAGAGAGTCTGTCAAGTATGATCCTTACATATACCGTAGCTATACTTCAATGGTTTCACATGGTGATGATGGTGTCCACGTGCGGAAACACTACTTACGGCAAATAGCAAACCGACCACTAGCATGACCCGTAACGTCATCATTGTTATTGCTGGCGACAGAGCTTATCAGTGACTGATGCTGATCAAATCGGTTGGCGATCCTTACAGCGATGCTCTTGAACTTTCGTTCGTTTCATGAGAAAGCGGTAGGAGTGTGTTTAGAGTGCACGTGCTAATTGTTTTGTGTGTAACAGATATTGTGGAAAGGGAACTAACATATGGTGGAAAACAAATGTAAAAAAAACTCTTGGAAACAGACCTTCTTTTCGCTGTATCATAGTCATCAGGCGATATTTAATATTACACATTCAAGTACATTGATTGCCCGCAAATTGTAGATTTATATTATTCCTTAAATATAATCACTTTGTCATAAATATGTTAATTTTTAATACAAATAGTTCTTATATTAATCTAAAATTTTCAAAATATCATATGCTCTAGAACTCCATTCGGTTTCTGCTTCCCTTTGCCGTACCAGTGCAAGTTGAATTAGAAGATACGTTTTAAAGAAGATCACGATGTAATACGTAAAGGCTGCAATGGCTGCCGCGTGTGATCCAAATACCATCTGTGGAAATCCTGATAATGAAAAGGTAAATCAATAGTTTAAGAGCTATGAAAATCCCTTTGATAAAAACAAGTTTCTTACCATATTCATTAAAGTCATGATGACCTCGACCATGAGAATCGGCTAGACTCGTGGTATTGAAATCTTCCGCAGTGTCGCCATTTACACTAGCCAAGGTTGCTAGGCAACCAAGCAGTAGAGAAATTACAAACATGTTGAAGCTCTTGCACCATCCGTCGGTGATCGTTCACTGATAAGGGTAGTTGAAGCGGTAACAGTCATCTAGCAAACATCCCCACCTGAATCATGATGAAAGTGTTACTCTATCTGTTAACTCCCTCCAAAAAACATTCTCCACTTAGAGCGAGTTTCTGTTTGCTTAAGCTTTCATAGAGCTTTAGAGCTCTTGGTATTGCATGTTTAGACCAGTTTTCAAACGATCCTTTTCCTGATATCACTCGTATAAGGTTTTACCATGTGCAGTAAGCGATTACTTACTCTTGTCTTACTACTAATTCAAACAAGCATTACTTTAGCAGCTGAATTTAATAGTACAGCAGTTGAATCTAGAAAACACTCTAGCCGTAAGTAGACTAAAGAAAGATAAATCTAATCCTAAACACTAAACATTGAATATTATGTTTCAGCTTATCCATATGCCTGGCGCTGGTGGATCGCACACAGCGTATTGCTAATCATTAAGGGCGGATTTTGGCTGTCGGTTTTTATACTCGTGGTACTGTTCAAAGTATTCCCAGCAAAGCACGGCTGCGGATCACCCATCATACTAGAAGAGTCACCAGTGTTTGATCATCACCATCACGAGCTGCATTCTTCAACGGGTTGGGCGGCACGACAAGCCAATCTTGGGGATTCACTCCCAGACTGGCAACTTTTTTGGAAAGATAGAATTGAAGCAAAAATAGACAATTTCCGTTGAACTGAACACAATAAATAATCTATAATTACAGGGTTTGCCTTAGGTCACGCGATCGTACTTTGTGTACGCTTACGATTTAGCAGCGAGTTCCGCACTTTGAGTTTCACCTTATTCGGAAGCGGTTTGTTGTAAGATGTACATCCAACTTTACCTTGTTTCAATACTAGTGGCGTTAGGCGTAGTTCTAACAAACTGTAAGAATATTACCTCCAATGCTAGATCAAACACAACGAACATCGAAATATCGACACACTGTCGTCCAGTTAAACATCGAACAACGAAACTATTTGGTAAGATAAAAATAAATAAAATGTCTAATACCAGTAAGTAAAGTATATTTTTATTCACAGATGTAATGACTGTCCTTCGGAACTTTTTCGTATTTATTTACGTCACTCATATATGGCTGTTTTTCAAAGTGGTCCTGCTCGCTGCAATAGTGAGCCCTACACTAACAAAACTCTACTTTGATACTACCCCGTATACTTAAGTGTAGCTAATAAATATTTAAAAAATGCTCCCTATACAAAATAAATAAATAATTATCTTAGAATTGTTAACGAACGTTTCTTTTGTTTACCGTGGCCATCTCCAATCATCCTCACCACCGCTTTCGCTTGGCACATTTTTAGCGCTTAACTGTACGAGATCATCCCCCGCTTGATTGAGCTGACAATTGTACAGCTTACTACACTCGGATGAATTAAGCACGGTAGATTTCGGACGATAGGCACGAAACACTTCATGATATCACTCGTATAAGGTTTTACCATGTGCAGTAAGCGATTACTTACTCTTGTCTTACTACTAATTCAAACAAGCATTACTTTAGCAGCTGAATTTAATAGTACAGCAGTTGAATCTAGAAAACACTCTAGCCGTAAGTAGACTAAAGAAAGATAAATCTAATCCTAAACACTAAACATTGAATATTATGTTTCAGCTTATCCATATGCCTGGCGCTGGTGGATCGCACACAGCGTATTGCTAATCATTAAGGGCGGATTTTGGCTGTCGGTTTTTATACTCGTGGTACTGTTCAAAGTATTCCCAGCAAAGCACGGCTGCGGATCACCCATCATACTAGAAGAGTCACCAGTGTTTGATCATCACCATCACGAGCTGCATTCTTCAACGGGTTGGGCGGCACGACAAGCCAATCTTGGGGATTCACTCCCAGACTGGCAACTTTTTTGGAAAGATAGAATTGAAGCAAAAATAGACAATTTCCGTTGAACTGAACACAATAAATAATCTATAATTACAGGGTTTGCCTTAGGTCACGCGATCGTACTTTGTGTACGCTTACGATTTAGCAGCGAGTTCCGCACTTTGAGTTTCACCTTATTCGGAAGCGGTTTGTTGTAAGATGTACATCCAACTTTACCTTGTTTCAATACTAGTGGCGTTAGGCGTAGTTCTAACAAACTGTAAGAATATTACCTCCATTGCTGGATCAAACACAACGAACATCGAAATATCGACACACTGTCGTCCAGTTAAACATCGAACAACGAAACTATTTGGTAAGATAAAAATAAATAAAATGTCTAATACCAGTAAGTAAAGTATATTTTTATTCACAGATGTAATGACTGTCCTTCGGAACTTTTTCGTATTTATTTACGTCACTCATATATGGCTGTTTTTCAAAGTGGTCCTGCTCGCTGCAATAGTGAGCCCTACACTAACAAAACTCTACTTTGATACTACCCCGTATACTTAAGTGTAGCTAATAAATATTTAAAAAATGCTCCCTATACAAAATAAATAAATAATTATCTTAGAATTGTTAACGAACGTTTCTTTTGTTTACCGTGGCCATCTCCAATCATCCTCACCACCGCTTTCGCTTGGCACATTTTTAGCGCTTAACTGTACGAGATCATCCCCCGCTTGATTGAGCTGACAATTGTACAGCTTACTACACTCGGATGAATTAAGCACGGTAGATTTCGGACGATAGGCACGAAACACTTCATATCCGGAATCAATTAAAACCTTCCAAATTTCCGGTACACGCTTTCCTTCCAGATAAAGTTCACACACAATACGCCTTCGACACGTATCATCATTGATGTCTAGTTTGTCGAATATCAGTTCTGCCATGTCCGTGTCGTTTGTTGTATCCTGCCGAACGGCTCTACGCTTACGCCGACGACCCCAACCAAATCCGGGTGGTTGTTGAACGAATTGACTACTTTTGTCGAACACACTCGAACCATTCCACTTGGACCAGTAGTATCCATCGCCGAAGACGTACATCGCTACCAGAACGATCCAGATCTTGAGCTTTATGAAAACGACCGTCGAAAGATCACTGAACCATGGCCACCCTAAGGAATTAAATTGGTCCAGATATTTTTTTGCGCCTAAATTTTAATCAATCTCCCTACTAACTACTTACAGTATCGGAAAATGTCTTCGTAATGATCGTACCGGGCCTCCACCAGAGCATTGCTTGAAGAATTAGAACGTGTGTCAGATTCTCCAGCAACCTCACACACTGTTGAAGCAAGCAGCCAAACAACAGCTGTAACAAATAGCTCCATTCTCTGACCGTGGATGGTTTGGAAATGATACGATTCAATGTTGCCACAACTTCCGACCTTCCACAGCAATGCCATCTACCATAATCTTCTGGCTCTAAAAGCACAACACCCGTCATCACTCTTTATGTGCTAAATGTCTCAAGTTGAACGAAAGTACCAACTTCCACTTCCGCAGGGCGTCATCCTTTCCCGCCTCGCGCTGTACATTTGTAACAACAAATCGTTAGGCCATCATTAGCACCGGCTACCGGGCAGTTAGTAATCGTGCCCGGCCGGAGTGCATTTCTGCGAAAGTGGTGCACATTCACTTTCATTTCAGCATTTCTGTTGACACTTTCGGATTGATGTTTTCTAATGGAGGATGATGATCGTGCCTGAGAGGTTCTTCTTCCTGCGTGCGTAAGATCACACATTGTCTAGCAAAACACATCATGTTTAGCGTCATGTTTATGTAACGTAGAAAACGATCACGGTTACCGGAACTCGCAGCTCGGGAGAATGGGATGCGTATGTTGCGCAAGAGGTTGCGTAAAAGAGTTCTTTATGGCATTCTTTTTATAGAAGAGTTTCATTAGGCTTAAGATTAAATCCAGGAGGCTGATTCGTATAATATTTGCGGTCAAGTAGAACTTGAACGTAAGACCCGTATGACTCACTCAGAGCATACATAACGAGATAAACGAGAGGCTTTTGTGGTGGACTCATCAATGCGATCACTCCACCACAATTTGATCTTATCACTAATTCGTCCATTGGTACGAGACCCAAAAAGACTTTTTTCCATAATCTAACTTGGACTGAAGACATGCTAATGACATGATCAGATCTCCGGAGCCTGGCAAGTCTTGATAAAAATATGTCTAGTAAGCTATTATGTGGCAGGTGCTTATCTTCTACTACCCAGCGAATGGCGTATAGAGAAAGTCCATTTATTGCATCTTCGTCAGACGATCCCATCATATCCTAATAATAGTCATCTTTCTAGGCATGATTTAAAAAATACAAAGATAATGATATATTCTCAATTTATAATCATGTTACGTAGCAAGACTCCTTTCGCATGATCAAGACGTTACAAAACGAGATCAATATCCCTTTTTTCTTAATTAAAGGCGAATAGCTATTCTTCTTTCTTGGCCTAACGACCTCTTAAGGTCATGCCTGCCATTTCTGGCTTACTAGACTAATTGATACCGCATAGTTGGTTAGTCAATCCTCACTATGGGGGAATGGCCCAGATGAGACTTGAACCCCGGTCCTGCCGTGTGAAGACCGGCGAATAATAAAAGAACTTATTAATGCGAAACGCTAAATAAAGAGAGATAACCAGTCAGATTACGACTGGAAACGTTTGTAATTTCAGTCAAGAGAAAGAGAAGCATCCAGTGTGGTCGATCTTTAAACTTGATCTTTTACCTTAACTCTTTTGAATGGAGGGTTTTGTGTCCCATCGATTCACTTCGTTACACCAGAACTGCGTTTGGGAATTCTCAGCTGATCCATATTTAGGAGCGGCCCACATGAACAACCATATTTTTACAACAAAAAAAAGCCAGATTCCACCTGTTGTTTGCCCATGTTGAGAACTCACTCCAATATGGTTTAAATTTGGATCGTGCTCCACTCATTTCCACCGACGGAGAGAAAGGAAGAAAGCGAGTTTCGTGTTGCCTTTTTCCTATAGTCCGTGCGCGCCACCGTACCGCGCCACTGCGCCCAACCGGAACACAACATCAACCCCGTTGAATTAGCTTCAATTATTATGACCATCTTCGGGACGGGGAGGGCAAAGGTGTGCGATATTTTGGACTCGGATGAATTGGATGGTGGAATAGAAATTTTAAAGGAACGTATAAAACGTAGTGGACGCTTCGTCTAGTGTTCGCATTCGAGTTACATCCGTGTGCCAGAAAGGAAGTGTAACATACTTGTTTGATAGGGTCTTGCGGTTAGATTTAGGTACCTCACAAGTGCATATCCGGTGAAATTTTGTGTGCGTGACAATACGGTAGTTCTTGAGTGTGGTTTGTTCAAAAGGATCAGTCAATCGTATCTTACGCTATTGTGCTATTGTACTCGCGAGTGAAGTGCACAGACAGCAGTCATGTCTTTCCTCAAACAATTGTTACTGGTGGCAGCAATGTTGGTGCTGGTGGCCGCCCAAGACCTCGCCGAATCAAGCACCAAATCGATCGATGAAGGTCGGCGAAGAAAGCGATTCTCAAAGTTCTTCTTTAAAGCCCGTAAGTTTTAGGAATTTTTGGTGTTAATCTATGTGTAACTGTGTGTAAAAAAGTGATCGTTTTCGTAACGTGTTATTTTTTTCTTCTACCATTGTAACCAGTTGGCCCCGTCCTGTCTACCCTCACGACGGTGGTGCTGGTAAAGGCAAAAATTGTACTGGTGGCCCTTTTTTTTGCTGGAATCTACTTCTTTGGGCACAAAATATTTCCGGGTGGATTTTTCGGTTCATCCATCATTAGTGAAACACCGCCACCGTTCATTGAATCTAGCCCGTATACCGGGTATCATGCCGGAGGACACGAAATCATCTCCAGCTATCCAGGACCAGAACCATTCAGCAGCTATGAACCTCCGTCCAGTAGCTATGGTTCGCCGTCGTCGAGTTACTTACCTCCTTCGAACGCTTACTTACCTCCAACGTCGGATTCTTCTTCTTCGTCGTACTCATCATACTCGAAGTTTGGTGGAACTCGTCGGAAGCGTGATGTCGAGGGTCGACAGTCAACAGCCGGAAATGATCCTAATGAAGATGATCTGGCAGAGAATGAGTATGAACATGCGTCTTGATTACTAAGCTAGGCTTAAATGTACTAAACTTCTACTAATATACTTACAGAATGTACTGGACTGATACTCTAACCGATATGACGTTTCGCTTCCTGGGTGTGAATCGACGCGTCTGTCGAAAGCGATTTGTCTGCGAGTTCGATTTCCAGGCAAGAAGGAACCCCATCCTTCTTTTCGTCACGCGTGCCATTGGGTAAGTTTGTAATCTCAGCTGGTTCTTTTGCAGATTTAATCATATCCACACGCTTGTCTCATTCAAGCCGGGATGTCTTCCACAATTATCGTGACGCTGGTGATGAGAAGGCTATCAGCTACAAAGACTGTGGCCGTATCTACGAGGACTGTAAAGTTCCGAAGAGGAAAAAGTTTACTCGTCGTCCCGTTCGTCCTTTAGCGGAGCCACAGCAACAGTTCCCATCATCAACAAACCACAACGGGTACGATAATATGCAGGAAAATGAAATTGACTCGACTGGATCCGTGCTGGAAACCACAACAATGCCCTCGATCAGTCCGAGCCGAAGCAAGTTGGTTTTGCTTCCGAAGAACAGTAATAATCGCTACCGACGCAATTAATCGTCGGTCGTTTGGAGCGACGTTGTACATAAGTTAAGCTATTTATTTATTTATTCGCAGCATCAGGGAGTAAGGAAATAAAAGAAAACAGTGTATTTTACTACCACACCACGGTGTCATTTATTTCCCGAAAGAACTTGTTCGACTACACCTTCTTTTCCTTCCGATTTCTTCACGATGAGTCTATGTTTTTTTACGGATACCCTCCCCTACCGATGGTTGTACCCGGCCGCCCCACTAATTCCTAGGAAACTTTTTTGGTTTTCTTCTTCTTCATTCCATCGATGGTTGAGGCCAACGCATCGATATCACGCGTATCGACGTGTCCGGCATCATTCTTAAGATCCTTACCCGTTGGTCGTCGGCTCATAGCACCGCCAGCAAGATTTCCCACCTTAGCCCAAGCCATTCCCAGCAGCTCGAAGGCAAGCTCCTGCTTAAAGAACACAAAGCCAATGATCGCAATCAGCACGATCGCCGACAGTGAACTTTGATTCAGATCACCCTCGGCTGTTCGCAACTCGGGCTCGAACGGTATCTCCGCATAAAAGCTGCTCGTGTTGGCAACGAACGAAACCGACGATAAGCTGTACCGGTAGTTCTTCTCGGACAGTGAAGACGTCAGCTCGATGTGATAGTTCTTCCCATCGAAGGGAATACGCGGGAAGAACACCATAATGCCCGGATTAATCTTCGATTTGGGATTGAGCGGTGATTCGATGCGTTGCGTGTGAACGGGAGAATCGCTTCCCTTCTTGTACAGCGCAATCTTGAGCGTTTTGTAGTGATCGTTCTGTGACGCAACTACACGCACGGTCACATCGACGAACGCTAGGGGACTGATGGCGATAAGGTTAACGTCACGCGTGTCTGCTTTGTCGATCGAAACGACACGTTCGCGTGGGATGGAACGATCGACGGCGGCCGTTGGTCCTGTGCCGGTACGTACCCGTACACGATACTGACAACCGGGCGTAAGGCCACGGATACGATACTGTCCGTTAAATTCGCTCGTCGCTTCCTCAAGCACATTACCACACGTTTCGTCCGTTACCGCTTCGACGGCCACATTCGCAAACGGTTCACCGTTCAGCGAGGTTATCGATCCGAAAATGGAAAACTGTGTCCGCTTGCCAACGAGCTCCTCCTGAACGGTGGCACCCTCCTGCACCTTAATTAGCTTCGAGTTTGGCCGGAACTCGTACTCCTTCATCATCGCTCGCAGGTAGTATTCACTGGGCGATAGGGAATGGAACTTAATCGTACCGTCGTCACCGGTGACTAAATTTTTGCGATAGCTTTCCGCACCGGATAGCGATAGTAGAACACCCGACAGACGATTACCCGCGTCATCCTTTACCGTGACGATGATCTCACAAAGCTTGTGTCCGCTGAAGGAGTTGCTTGATCGATCGAAGGCAGAGAACACGTACGATTCCTTCTCCGCCGACAGCTCCACGGTGAGTGAAGGAT
Organism: Anopheles maculatus; assembly: GCA_002091835.1. NCBI lineage: Eukaryota > Metazoa > Arthropoda > Insecta > Diptera > Culicidae > Anopheles > Anopheles maculatus. The sequence continues at coordinate 453,902 of KZ061553.1, forward strand.
CGATCGGACCGAATCGAAACTCGCCCCGCTCGTTCGTCAGCGCTACCTGTGATGCAAGATCGGCGTTTTTCGGGAAGGTGAGCGTTACTGTGGCATCCTTTACCGGTGGATCGGTACGTCCATTAATGAGCAATCCCTTCGTTGCTCTTAGCTTCGTGGAAACATCCGCACAATCGCTTCCACCCGTCACAACCAGCTGGGTAGGGTTGAACAGCATTATTTCGCTTTGCGGCACCAGCGTTATGCGTTCGCCGTGTTCCAGATAAAATTCCTTCCGGTACACAAACCCACCATCGGTGCGCGTATCCGACAGCTCGAGATCAATAAACTCTCCCGTGGTTTCACCACCATCGCGCAGTACCTTCACACGGTAACGTTCTTTTTCTTCTGCTACCAGCGTTACCAAATTGCGGTGACTCTTAGCATTGACCGAGATGGACTCAGTGCTGACGGTAGTGAATTCGGTCGGCGTTGTTTCCTCAAACCGATGGCATCCGCTCAATCGCATTTCGTACGCACCGGCATGCTTCACGCAGAACATATTCATCCCGGCGGTCAGTACGATCTCTTCCTCCTTGGTGGCAGCGTATTCCTGCTTCGCAGGCGTACGAGTATCCTTCCAGCGGTAGGCCATGGTTGCACCGTGGCTCGAAAGGATCGAAACAATGTATCCCGTCTGCACAAAGTCCGGTACCGTTTCCTTGGCTGTTTTGATGTTGATTTTTACCGTATTTGACTGCCAGCATAGTTTCGAGCTTGGCACACTTACTTCGTAGCTACCGGGAAGCACGTTCTGGAAGGTGTATCCACCCGCATCGGACACCGGAGCATTTACGGGTTGACCAACTGCGTTTCCATTGCCATCGAGAGCTTGCAGTGTAACGGCTAAATCGCCACACGATTCACGCTTTGCTAGACAGCGCACTTCGCCTGTTACCGTGGCTCGAAGCTGAGAAAATACAATTCCTTCTACGGGCGAGTAGCGAACTTCGATCGTTTGAGTAACGGGGAAGAATTGGATGCCGCTCGCGTGTTCCTCATCGCTCGTTAGTACCTGAACCGTGTATTGGCCATTTTCCAGGAACGTACACCACTCACCGGTACCTTCGCGACTCGTCACCTCCACCATCATGGTGGAAGCTTTCTTCGTAATCGCAACTCGGTGCGCTTTCTTCGAAATAACCTGTCCGCACACCTTAAACCCGGACACGAGCACATCCGGTAGGGAAGGATTGGCGAGCGATACCTTCACGATGTGATCCTTAAACTGTAGATCGTCCGCTTGGACTTGGATCGTGTACGTGCCTGGTTGGATGTTTTCCAGCGTGTACGACCCATCCTTACCGGTAACTGCGATTTCCCGTCCGTTCAGTTTTACTCGTGCATTGACCACACTTGCACCGTTGGGTGAGCGCAATACACGTCCCGATACACTGAATCCCGTCACCTCGAAATTTTCCTTCACCCGGACACCATCGCTACCGACCACTAGCTCAACCGCTTCCGGACGAATGTGGAACTTGATCTTACTGTCGCTGAAATGTGGACGAATCAGATACTTGCCCCGGGAGACACCCGGAAATAGATAGCTGCCGGTGTTTTTGTTTGGCGTCGTAAAGCAGACGGGATTCGATTCGTACGCTTTGTTACCGGTGTTTGCGACCGATGGAATATCACCGGAAGCGCATTTTACTAGTGGTTTTTGCTGCAAACGGAAAATTACTGTCAAAAGTACGGGTCTGGATACCATTATTACGTTTAACTTACATCTTTGGCACTGTACAGCAGCAAGCCAACGTTTGCAAACGGTTGTCCATCGCTGAAAACGCTACCCTCCACATCGAAGCCCGAAACGACAAGTGATCCGGCGGGAATCTCCGTATTACCCGATGCAACCGTTACCTTGTACTCCGGTTGTACAAAGTGCCACTTCGCATGCTGCACCTTCACCACGTAACGGCCCGGTTTGATCGGTGTGAACGAAAACACACCATTTCCGTTTGTGATCGTTTGGCCGATTTTACTGCCATCCTCCGCTACCAGGTCTACACGCACATTTCGTGCCCCCGTATCTGTCGCTCCATGAAGCTCAACCCGTCCCGTGATGCCAAACCCCTTGAAAAGGAAATTCACATCCTTCCCCAGACTGCATTTGTCCGAGTGCCCGTCGAATTTGATCTCTACCTGTTCCGGTTCGAAGCTCCAACCGGGTGGTGGTATCACCTTCAACACATACAAACCCTTATCATACACCGGGATAAAGTAATACCCGTTCGATGGGGAGCATTCGGTTTTGATCTTCAAGCTGCCCTGTGCAGTGAACCTGTTGGAAGAAGACAATCAATACGCATTTCGAACCGGAACATCCGGAACGAGGGATCCATCGCGTTAATTAAATTAACCGCAATGGGAAGACTTACAGTCCGACCTCCACTTTGCTCAGATCGAGCTCGGAGTTAACGTTTTTCACGAAGCCCCCGCAGCCGAAAACTTCATCGGCTGAGCTGTAGCCAAATAACAGCACTAACGCTAATCCCAACACCGCAGAGCGCACCATTTTCTGCGGATGTTTTATCTAATAATTTGGGATAAAAATGCACCGCAGGTCCCGGTGCTGCCGCTGAAGATCGTACTTTTTTCCTCGGTGGAATGGAGAGATTTATCAAGGCACGGGTTGACAGAACAGGTGTGATGTGGTTGTCATGTGTTTGTCAACTCGCGTGTGTGTGTGAGGGGGCAGTGTTGCCAGACTAAGCTTGAATGAAAACACAGTTTATTTATTATTTTTTAATGCTTTCTCATTTCAAATTTGTTTGAAAAGGATCTAAAAAGTAATATCGAGAGTTTGTATGCATATTCTAAATGACTAAGTTTTTTAATGCCCGAAATAAAACCAATATTTAGGCACCCCGCGCATCTTCATACCGTTCGGCATCGCGCGTGTTTATACATTATGTTCAGCACTGTATTTTAAGAACAACAAAACAGATGCCGGCTGTGGGCTTGTTGTACCCAGCGAAGCGTAAACGAAAGTGAAGAAAGTTAACATAAAATGGGAGATAATAGTGCATTCGTGTTGGATAATGGTGCATTCTATGCAAAACTCGGCTTATCCGATGCACCGGAACCGAAGTAAGTCAAATGAACCGTCCATCGAGTCCTTTGCATTTGCACGCTGCATTTTTGTTTTCTCAGAACCATTCTCAACTGCATCACAAAAGCTAAATCGGAAAGGAGACGACCATTCATCGGAAACCAGATAGAAGAATGTCGGGACGCTTCGGGGCTGTTTTACATTCTCTGCTTCCAGCGTGGCTATCTAGTGAACTGGGATGTACAGAAAACGGTTTGGGATTATCTGTTCAGTCCCGATTGCTGTCCGGTTCAGTTTTCCGAAACGCCCTTGCTCATCACCGAGCCACTGTTCAATTTCGGATCGATCCAGGAGGCGATGCTAGAAATACTGTACGAAGAGTACGACTGTGATGCCGTATGCAAATCGACCGCGATAGATTTAGCTGCCTTTAATTATACGCACACCACCGGCACGTCCGCCGACGAGCGGAAAAGGCCACTTGCCTGTGTGGTGGTAGAGATGGGCTTCAGCTTTACACATATCGTCCCGTTTGTGAAGGGTAACAAGGTGAAGGAAGCGATCCGGCGTATCGACGTTGGTGGAAAGGTGCTTACGAACCATCTGAAGGAAATCATCTCCTACCGGCAGCTGAACGTGATGGATGAATCGTACGTGATCAATCAGGTGAAGGAGGACAGTTGCTTTGTGTCGCAGAATTTCAACGAAGATATGAGGATAGCGAGGAAGCGCTTTCCGGACAATACGATCGTGCGGGAATATGTGTTGCCGGATTATACACAGATTCGGCGTGGATTTTTACGCAATCCGAATGGCTCGACGGGCAGTTCGGATGGTGGAGATGAACTGCAAACGGTGAGACTATGCAATGAGCGGTTTGTAATACCGGAGATGCTATTCCATCCTTCGGACGTGGGAATACAGCAGATGGGTGTACCGGAAGCGATCGTGGATGCCATTAATCTGTGCCCGGAAGAGACACGTCCGCATCTGTTTGCAAACATTGTCGTGTGTGGAGGATGTGCACTATTTCCGGGGATGCAATCGCGTGTGGAACGGGATGTGCGTGCGTTAGCACCGGATGAGTATGACGTTAACGTAACAGTGCCGGACAAGTAAGTTTTCCCGGTTTTTTGGGAGTGGCTTTTCGTTCATTTAATGAGCGTTTTCCTTGTTTGCAGTCCTATCACATATGCGTGGCACGGTGGGAAGAAGTATTCACAGTCACTTAGTTTCCTGAAATCGTGCATGAGTCGGAACCAGTATGAGGAGTACGGTACCAAGCATTTGGTGGAGAAGTACGAAAGCTAGCGGCGGAAGAAAACGAAACATCGCAAACAGGAGGATACATCAGGTAAACTGAAGTTACTTTATTACATTCCTACCGTTACATAAAAAAAAAACGCATCGTCCTCTCTCTGTCGCTATATCATGAGAACGGAAAGTAACATGCCTAGAGAATGGTGTGTAATTATCATTACTATTACAGCAGTGTGAGGGTGAATTGTTTCTAATCTCTGCGTTTTGGTTTTATGCTCTAACAAACACATGCATTTCGTCAACCCGAACGGGACAAATAGGCTAGCACACTCTCCACGGACACAAAGATCCGGGAAGGCGACCGATCCGGGTTGTCCAACCTAGACGATACTGCTGGCATGGGGATGCATTATACGATACGGAGGTGGCTTTTATACTCAACATACGTTAACACGGGTACCGGGTTCGGGTGGCACGTTTAGAGACAAATTCAAATGCACAACACATACACACTTTGTCTAAACAAGCATCTTACGGATGGTATCTGACCATCCAAGGGCCTATGTACCAGAAATACGACACTCTCTTTCTATATTAAATAACCCTGTTGCATACAGTGAACATTATTATCGGGATGGAGAATATGAGAATCGGTTCCGAACACAGAATAACACATAATAACATGAACACACGCACACAACACGTTTTAAAGGGGGATTTATCTGTGTGTACGCAAATCATTGTACGGATCAGATTATGCGAACGAAACATTGCAAACTTAATACTGCTGGCGCCTTCGAGCCGCACGCTGCTTGTCGAACCGCAGTTCCATCTCCTCCAGCACCTTGGGTGTGTAGCGCACGACAAGCTTTACCGAACCGACCGCTTGCTTCAACAGCTCCACCGCCTTCTCATGGTTTTCACCCTCCACGGACACACCATTCACCGAAAGCAGCTGATCACCCCGCTTAAGGCCACCGTGCCGATCGGCCACCCCGCCGGGAATGATGCGCGAAATGTAGATGGGCGAATTTTGTTCCTTACCACCCATCACATTAAACCCGAGCCCTTCGTCCGTCTTGGGCAGCTCGACAACGCGCGGATGGGCGTGTCCTTCACTCGCAGCGAACGCGGCAATCGTTGCCTTGGCCGTAGCGGACGCACGTACATCCAGCGAACCTTGGATGTCCACCGTTTCGTAAACGTGTTCGTACACCTCTCGTACGGCGTTGAGGAAATCGCTCTGCAGTACCTTCTGCAGGGCAGCAAGCTTGGTGGCGGGTACTTCACCGCTCATTTGCAACTTTTCCAGCAGCTCAATCGAACGTTTCACATCTGCAACGAAGCAAGGAACATGCAATATAGATCGCGCTAGAACAAGGCGATGTCCTAGCCTACGGGGTAATACCACCCTTACCTTTCGCCAGCGTTAGAGGCTCGCATACGTTTGCCATTTTATTGATTTGTTTATCTTTTCGCTTTCCAGACGGTGCACTTTCGAGACAACACAGGCGATGGATAATCGGTTAATCACACAATATCCCGTGGAAACCTCGCTTTTTCCTGGCGTAGGAACTCACACGTACACGCTGTTCACTCTGGTTAGTAGTGTTTATTATTATTTTAAGCAGCTCTTTTTTACTTTTTTGGGGGGCGCACTCTATGAATAGCATACAGGGTTAATATTTTTCCCCAGTTCCGCACCCAGGATCATAGAGGCGAAAGAAAGCACACAAACACATGCACAGGTGGAAAGGTGTGCGAGTTGGTGGACATGGCTTGTGACGTAAAGTAGACATTTCATTAGAATAATCTTACTTTTTTGTGTAGTTCTTCAATTCTTGAAGAATATTTTAGTATAACTTAACCTAAAAAAACTATATAATTATATTGATAGTGAGAAAAATGTAATTAAAAGCCTCCTAAAATATAACCTCCTAGTATTTTGGTCCGGAACGATTTCCATTGTGCACAAGGTTGATACTATACCATTACTGATTTTGAATAGAATTGAAAATGTAAACGCCTAAATGTATGCAAACCGCGGTCTCAATAATTGATGATTGATTCAAAACATGATATGAAATGTAATTTCTTTTTATGATAAAAGAAAAAGGGCAACGCCATAGTTTTGTATAACGGACAAGAACAAGATAACATAAAAAAAAGAAAATTGAATTTACCTCCAATAAAAAGGCGTCACATCAATCCGTTTGCAGCATGGATTAAGCTAATTCTTGCATGCTGCGCGGATAAAAAATGCAACTAGGGACTATAAATCAATATTTAAAGTACACATGTATGTGCAAGCCTATGCACAATTCGATCCACCAATATAAGCCCAGCTTTTAAGATAAAAACATATGTTTCGCAGAGAGACCCTTACCAGGCCGGTTTATTGGTAGGCCGGGTGATAAAGCGATAAACAAGGTACTAACATAGCAAAACAAATAACAAAAATCAGTCCCGTTATCAAATGAACCGTGCGCGATATCGATTAGTAATCGAGCCCTGGACAATCTTTGATGTGCGTTTCCAGCGTAAGAAAATCTCCAAACACGTTGTTGCAGTGAGGGCAAGGTTCGATCTGCCGTTCAAAAACTCCGGGCGATGTGCCGTACAGCTTCAGGCTGTCCGTTTTCGTTGCGCGGATGATTTGATCGGGCGAGGACGGATTAATTCTACTGCAAGTGTAAACAAAAACCTCACGATAGAACTTTTTAAAGAAATAGTCTTTAGAAGTCATTTCCATACCTATTTTGTGCATGATCCATCGACAGTTGATGATTCTTCTGCAACAGTGTCTGCATCTCGGCCGTTATTCGGTTTTTCTCAATCAGTAGCTCCTGATAGGCGGTACGCTGCTCGGCTAAATCGTTTTTGCAAACTTCCAGCTGGGCTTGCAGCGACACCAACTCCATTGTGCTGTTATTTGTTTGATCGGTTTTAGTTCGAGCACTTCCAAACACATTTCTCGATTTATCCATCATCTCGTGGCTTAGAATGTTTGCGCGACACTTCATGAGCGCATCCTGCAGCCCTCCCAGACACGTTTTCATGTTGTTCAAATCATCGATGTAAACCTTGTGCTTGTGGCGAAAAACAACTGTTAGAAATTTGGCTTTATTTTTAAAACTGCACTCGTTCAAAACTCTGCTTACCAATTTCTCTTGTTCCAATAGCTTTTCACGAAGCAGCTCGTTGGAACTCTCCAGTATCTGGTTTCGTTTCACGTACTCGCGCAGAATATCCTTAAGTTCGTCCATTGTAGAATTTCTTTTAAACTAAACACCGTCCAGCAAGTGCGTATTTACATTCCCACAGTCCCTGAACTGTAAACGAATGTACGATTCGTTTCCTTCAAATGTTTCAACCCGTCTGCATTGACGGAACCCTAATCTGAGCGTCATAACCATTTCGTATGTGAATTTCATGTGTGTGTTCCTTAATCCAGAGATCAAACTTATCATTTTGGCACCCTCCCGCAACCCAATCCAAGCTTAGCTCGAAAAATGTCGATAAGCGCCGATATAAAACAATGACGCTCCAAAGGGGTCAAAAGGGCTAGGTCCTATCGGGCTTGATTATTTCTGATGACGAACAGAAGTGATAAGCTGTGATTTGATTCGAATGTACGGATGTATATGACCTGTAAGTGTAATATTGGACCAGTTGTGTTCTGATATTAGAAGAGAACACTCTTTGTCCAAGTCATAAGTTTGAAGGAAATACAACAGAGATAACATTAGCTGCATCATTTAAGGAAAAAGTTCATCTCTTTCTTTGAAGTATCTTAGCGTCTTGTTTGGCTGAGTCGATAAAAGTGTGCCCAAAAGTGTAGAAACGGTGTTCCAGCACCACGTGTAATAGCAAAATTGCATTTTCAAAATACTTATTGCATAGTTTTAGGCGCGAGGAATCTAAACGAAACTATTACCTCATGGATTTCAAACCTTCTAAGCCAAATCTTTTATATTTACTATTAAAAGAAGGCAGCCGATCGGATCATGATAAGGCGATTGCGATTAAGTGACGTATATTTGTCCTCTTTGTTTTGCTTTGCTGCAATGCAATCAGTAATGCTGCTTGTTCATCAAACAAACTCTATCGTTCCGGGATTGCACTCTTAGATTAGCGACGTGCCAAACGAGATGTTTACTACTCGAACCTCATACTTCCACGTTTCCTTATTTGTGCACTATCAGTGCTAGGCGATAATACTCTTTTGGCGCCATTTAATGACTTTCCTAGCTGTTTCTTTCGTTCATTTCATCTATAAAGTGTATTTTTTATTACTTTAAAACAAAATCAACTTTATTTGCACATGACTTTCCTATAAATCTATTCGATAAAAAAAACACATTAGCTGTTGTTGTAACGAAACAACTCACATTACACACGCCGGGAGGGAATTTTAACTGAAAAATGCACACACCACTAGTGACTGACAATCTATCAAGCTATAGTATTGCACCGTTCCACTGTTGCACCGGTCAATAGTAACCCATATTTACGTAATAACGGTCGGGGCATTGCGACCCGTGAAGGTGGGCAGTTTCGAAACCTCCAGAGCAATATCAATCAAAGGTTTCAGCATTTCCGACGCACTTCCCAGCACGTTCTCCTTCTCGTACGAGTCGATGTACAGTCGCACGGTAGCACCAGAACTGCCCGTGCCGCTGAGCCGCATCACGATACGGCTACCATCGGTGAACACAATCCGCAGCCCTTGCTTGGTCGACACGGACTTATCGATCGGATCGTTGTAGCTAAAGTTGTCGCCCAGCTTCACCTTGTACGTCTTGCCGCCGGCGCTCAATTCCTTACCCACAAAGGCCGGATCGGTGATGGTTTTCTCGAGCGTTTCCATCATCTCGTTGCACGGTGCCAAATCGCACTCTTCGTAATCGTAACGTGTGAAATAGTTTCGTCCGTAACGCTTCCAGTGTTCCACACAGATATCCTCGATGCTCTTGCCCGTGTGGGACATAATCGAGAGCCATGCCAACACAGCCCACACGCCGTCCTTCTCGCGGATATGGTTAGATCCCGTACCGAAGCTTTCCTCACCACACAAACACAACCGGCCAGCGTCCATCAGATTACCGAAGTACTTCCAGCCGGTCGGTACCTCAAACATTTCCTTGCCCAGTGCTTCCGCAACACGGTCAACGGCGGAAGCGGTCGGCATGCTGCGAGCAAGCCCCTGAACGCCATTACGCTTGAAGTACGGAATGCACTCCAGGTAGTGTGCGATCACGGCCAACGAATCGCTCGGTGTTACGAAGAACGCTTTACGACCGATGATCATGTTACGATCACCGTCACCATCGAATGCCGCTCCAATGTCGTAATCTCCTGCCCGTACCGTATCGACCAGATCCTTCGCGTACGTCAAATTCGGATCCGGGTGCAGTCCACCAAAGTCGGGCAGCGGCGTCGTATGGACGACGCCATCCTTCGAAGCACCCAAACAGTTAACGAATATCTCGTTCACGTAGCTACCCGTCACACCGTTCATCGAATCGATACGCATCTTGAGCGGTGCACCACCGGGACGTGATTTCCCACTCACAAAGCCGCTCAATTGCTCAAAGTCAAAGATTTCCTTCATCAGCAGCACATAGTCCGACACGGAATCAATCACCTCGACCGTGAACGGTTTTCCATCCACCTCAGCATTCGTCACACCCACCTTACCGACATCGACCGAGACGGACGCTATTTTGTACTGCTTAATTTCACCCGACAGGGCATAGATTTTGTTCGTGAATGCGTCCGGCGCTGGTCCACCGTTTTCGCAGTTGAACTTAATGCCGAAATCATTTTCCGGACCGCCCGGGTTGTGTGAGGCGGTTAGCACAATTCCACCCAGAGCCTTGTGGCGACGAATCAGGCTCGATACGGCGGGCGTGGAAAGGATGCCGTTTTGGCCGAGCAGAATTTTCCGCACACCGTTAGCGGCACAGAGACGTACGATCAGTTCGGACGCTTCCTTGCAGAAGTAACGACCGTCGCCGCCGAGAACGAGCGTGGAACCGGCAAGGGCTGAACCGTTGGCGTCCAGGATGCATTGGACAAAGTTTTCGGTGTAGTTTTTCTGGGTGAACACTTTTACCTGGAAGGACAATGTGCTGTTAGCCGTTTCTAGTTCTAGGAGATCGTATAGGACGATTCTAGATTCTTACCTTCTTCCGAAGTCCACTGGTGCCAGGTTTTTGACCCTCGAACGGGGTAGTTGCAACAGTTTCGATCGTAACGCTCATGTTGATGCTGATTGATCGGACGACTGCTACTGCACGGTAAATCTGTGGGAAATACTTCACGCTGTCCCTCTAAGCACCCGCGAGGTTCTGAGCTAATAAATCGACTGTATGAAACGACAGTAACAAGACACGTTCCGTCCAGTTGCGATCGGGAGATAAGCAGGGAAGCACGGCCGCTTCTGAGATCCGAAAAACTCCTTTCTATTTGAAATCACCTTCAGTCAAGGTCGAAAGAAGTCAGTTTATCAACTTTGCGTTTATTCTTGACGGGATGATAACAAACCCGGTTGCAAGGTAAGTACATGCAAGATGGTGGATGTTGTAATGTTGTAATCCGCAGTGGAAAAATTGTAATTCATTCAAAATTCATCGTTGCAATTAATGCGTATGGTAGATAGTAAACCAAAAACACGGAAAAAGGAAAATAAAATGTAATTAAGTTATAAAAAAGAAATTGTGTACATGCTCTAGCAACCTAGATCAGACAGAGTTTCTGCAGGCTGTTCAAATTTATAATGGAATTCTTATTTTAGAGTTCTTATTTTTCCCAATCAATTAACTTTATTTGGCCTAAAATTTGTTAACAAACATTTTGAAAATGTAAAATGTTTGCCATTTTCTGTAATTTTATCAAAAATAAACAAAACCGGTGACATTTGCGTTCGGATCGCATGTGTCACACTGGCAAACGTCAAAACGATGCACTGCCCTACCACTGTGCGCTTCGTTCGATGTGTTGGAACTTGGTCAGTGAAATTGGTATGCCAACATAACATTATTTCTCACCAACGTGTACGTTCGTGCCGCACGAAGGAAGTTTCAACGACTGACCGATTTTCGGCATAGTACCGCTTAAGTTGGTAAGTAAACCGATACCGCAACTAGTGTAGTGGGTGACACAAACGTGAATGTGCAAGGTGATAAACGAATCGTGTGTTTTCTGCATCAAACAGCAACGATGAAAAGCTTCCTGTACGCTCTGCTGGCGCTGCTCGCCGTGAGCCAACTTGGTTTGGCCAACGAAGAAAACACGGCCCGCCTGCTGGTTTCGAAGCACATCCTGAACAAATATCTGGTCGAAGCACGGGATATTGTTGTAAAGTACACGCTGTATAATGTTGGATCCGGCCCTGCCGTGAATGTCCGCTTGGGTAAGTAAGGAAAGCCGGTAAAAGGCTGGTGTGGAGAGTACAAGTCGCTGACGTCCTATCTTTTTCGTCCTCATTTCCTACGCAGTCGACAATGGATTCCATCCGGAGGTGTTCGAAGTGGTCGGTGGTCAACTGACTGCCTCGATCGATCGCATTGCGCCACAGACCAACGTAACGCACATCGTTGTTGTGCGGCCGAAAACGTACGGCTATCTGAACTTCACCGCTGCCGAGGTCAACTATATGGCGACGGAAGATGCAGCCGAGCCACAGTTCTCGATCAGCTCCGAACCGGGTGAGGGTGCTATTGTGGCCGAAGCACAGTTCAACAAGCAGTTCAGCTCGCACTACCTCGATTGGCTAGCGTTCGCGTTCCTGACGCTACCGTCCCTTGCCATCCCGTACGCGATGTGGTACAGCTCAAAGTCAAAGTACGAAGCGATGGGCAAATCGACGAAGAAGGTAAACTAAACCCGCCGACGCTGATCGGCAGGAGCCAGAAGCAGCAGGCAGCAGATAGCAGCAGATGTGCGTTAGCAACCGATTTTCCTGTTGCTGGCGGTAGTAGTGTGGGTTCGCCCCGCTCAACCATCCATCTTGAAGACTAATTTAATGTGTAAGGAGTGTCCTAGCAGTGTGTGCCCTCATCTCACGGCTACTCTTTCCGGAGTGCAGCATCGAACTTCTTTTTGTTTTTGTTCCCCATGGCGGGAAGCACAATAGGGAAATAGTTTCATTCGTTCTTAAACACATCCACATTGCATCACCTCATAGTGCTCCGGTGGTCGCGAGAAATAGGCAAAAACAAGACAGAAACTGTGAAGCGAAGAGATTGGAAACTGGTCGTACCTTTTCATTCGGTTTTGTGAATAAACTCAGCGAACTGTGTTCGTTCAAATGTGAACAAATTGTAGTTGGGTAACTTGGACTTTTATTTAACTCATGTAATACAATTCATTAAGGGTTAGTTTTGGTTAATAAGGAACTAAACAATTCAGTGGACGATGCTCAATCGAAGAGCAATGGTTGTTATGATCTAGCTACCGTACCGCTCACTTTAATCCACCTTTGCGTGGCTTGCTACGAACGTGTTTGAGAATGGAATCATAATTTTTCTTACGGACGATACTCTCAATTGCTGGACTATCGCTGGGCTGTTGCCTTTGTGTGGTCTTCGCAATTGGTGTCGAAGCAGCACCAGCCTGCAGAAACTGTGGCGTAGATGCTTCGGAATCGCTCTGTGGTCCGTCGCCATCATCCTCATCATCACCGACGTGCAACACCTCCACCAAACCTGCCTTCCGCAAACGATCGTAGCAAGCCATGCCGGGTTCGACACAGCTGATCAGCGGGATCCTTTTTTTCGTCAGTAATGCCATCCGAAGCAGACACTCGCTAATGGGCAGCGAGGGTGCTTGAGTGCGCCGCTCCTCTTCAGTCCAAAGTATTTCGCTAAGCTCCACAGCGACAAAGTTTCTAACCTGCTCCGGGCTCGGACTCAGGTAGCGTTTGGTAGCGCGTGATGTTGAAGCAAGGTTCACCGGACCGCATGATGTTTGTAGATTTAACGGTGGCATAACGTTGCCACTAGTGCCGGCCGGCACCTCGCTCGGGTCGTGATCGTACACATAATCGGCCCCTTCGACAAGATCCCGGAATTCTAGCACATCCTCACGGATCCGGTTAAAGAGTGGGTTAATGTACTGAACTACCGCATACGGCAGACCATCCAGTTCGCTTGAATTGCGCATAACGACATGGAAAAAGTACGAACGGAGGGCTTTTGCATCTAATTCCACCTCGGGATGGTTGGTGCGGAACGTGTCCCAGAAGGAAATGTCCCAAGAATCTCGAGCAATCGCTTGCCGGCAGTAGAAGAAGTGGACCATCTGGTGGGACAGTGTTTGTGGTTGAAAGTCTGAAAGCAGAGAGGGTAGATTCTTATAAATTAAAAGAAACCAACTAGGAGGGAGCAAATTTACCTGATTCCGATGCGTTCGTTTCTTCAATTTCCATATTTTCACTCATTTTCGCACCGGCAACAGTAGACGTGAAAGTGATGAGCGATAGATGCGGGTTTCTTCACGGTTTTGAATTGAAACCAGCCGGTGTACTAAAAAAACGTCTGTGCAAACTTTAGTACAGCAATGTTTGGCACAGTGGGTGAGTAGCATGGTGAAGATTTTGTTCTAAATGGTTTGCTGTGGTAATTTTAAATTGATCGTTTTTCTTTTTGTGATCATGAAACAATTTCATGCTTCTGAAACCTTGAAAAAATTTCAACCAGGTGGAATTTTAAATCTAGCTGGGGAGGTATCGATATTTCCGAGTATTGTATATTCAGGGTTATAAGTGGCTGCGTGTGCGTAATGTTTGTGGATGTAGAAATTTATCGATGAACCAGCTGAGCTATTTGGCGGAGCAGATATGTTGTGGCACGTGATCAGGACATTCAACAAAAAAAGCTATTTTAATATATGAATCAAGCTTGAAGGTACAATAGCCAACTTCAGACGACATAACTGCTTCTAAATTTTACTAGCTTCTATAAAACTAGCTATCCAGTTTATCAATAAATAAAGTCAACGAAGGCCAGAAATTAAGGGCACAGTGGTACAAAGTTGTAGTACCAAAACAAAGGAAAAAAATCTCAGTCATAAGCATCAGAGAATGTTAATATAAAACCACAAATACCACCTACCCGACCAAAGATTTGCCAGCAAAAGTTGTATAAAGCATAAAATAAAAGTAATACGCATGAAACGAAAAGCAAACTATATTACATTAAAAAAGTTTAGAAAAGAAAAAAAAACAATAAAATAACAGAAATTATGAGATAATAATTCTGTTCAGAATTATAATTATAAGAAAAATAATTCATTTTCTTTTGTTTGATTCTGCTAGCATTGCACAATAAAAAACTAACGCATCAGCACACGCTACAATTTACTTCTTCTTGCATCTTTCACTATTTCCATAATCTTACCTCATTTAATCCAAGGTGCAACGTACTTACTTACCCGGCAATACATTTAATGCACGGTTCCGCTCCGAACATTACTCACACGTACATGCAACGTAAGGCGCCGCGAAAAGGGCTCATCGATTTCGGGTCAATGTACAGCAGCGAGCCTCCCGATGCGTCAACAACATTGTCATCTACCCATCGCGTCCATCGCGGAATCATCTATCCTCCCCCCCTCTTTACCACCTTCTTGCCATCTTAATTGAGGGCACTATATCATATGATCTGATCGGATGCAACATCGGCGGTACGGTGTAATGCTGCCGAGGTCGGCGAGAACCTGGTTCAATGTCAACCAGCCCATTGCAGATTGCAGCAGCATCGGTTGTGTGTGTGTGTGTGTGCGTGATTATTGTTGCGTAAACAATGGTTCTCCGCCCGATAAAGAAGATGAGGGAGCAGACTCGCTCTCCAGATATGATAATCGGTAATTACCTGAGACACTAGCTCGACGAAAAGAGCGCAAGGAAGGAAAGCGAAAAGAACCGGCGCCATCTTTTACGCACATAGCCCGAGATGAGCACCGATCTGGTTCAATGATTTATCGCCGGTTTGATGCTGGACAGTATTTACCGAACGCCACGCGAAAACCTATAAAAAGTGCATTCGCTCGTTGGGGCTAACGGCATAACACTTGCAACACTGTACCGTGTCATTGGTCCGTGGGCAAGTCCGCTTTGTTTGGTTGGTTAGTTTGTTGGTTAGTGTCGAAGCACGATGAGAAGTGTAAGTGTACTGTTGGAGGACTTTTGGAGGACTAGTTCATCGACTGTCCTAAGCCTAATCCTTTGTACAACATCCTTTCGCTATTTTTTTTTGCAGTTCGTTTTCCTGTGTCTGTTAGCCGTGGTGAACTGTAAGCCGGCCTCAGTTCTAGCACCTACAGTGACGTACGCAGTTCCTTTCGGTGTTGCCGCTTCGCCAGGAGTTGCCGTAGCTGTGCCGACCGGTGTTGCGCCTGTTTATTCGTACCAAGCAGTGATGCCACAATCGGCTGGGATTAACACCGTAACCGAATATCAAGCGATCCCATACTATCAGAATCCTGTTGCAGTTGTGTCCGACTTTGTGTATTAAGAAACAAACAGCGTCCGGGGAAATTGTATCTTAATGTGAGACAAATAAATAAATCTGTGTTATAAAACTAACAAACGAACCTATGAAGTTATGGTTTCCCCTTTCGATGCCATGTGGAACCATGTCACGGTTTCTGACCAGTAGAACGTGTACTGCGCGATCGTCACGAAAGTCCACTCTCTCCGTTACCTCGTGAGGTGTCGATTTTGCTCTGTTCTTCCGGTATGTTATAAGTCGCTTTTGCATCCTGCAAAGTCCCTATTTGGTGCTAACGCCGCTCGGTACACCGTTTGGCTTCCATTTCGAGTGTCCACGTGAGCCGGGTGTGCACGTGAGAATGGTTCCATTTTCACCGCCGTGCCAGGATAAACTGGAAAACTGGTAAAACACCGTTGGTGTGATCGCAAAAGTTTTTCCCGCCGCTAGCACCCGGTTAAGCATCCCCGAACCGGTGCGTACCGGAGGTGTGATACGGGCAACTACTCCCGCGCGGACTTCCGATGTTTGATTGGGTGGTGGGTTGTGCAGGCTTTTCAACGGAACACATAGTGTAGTGTTTGACGTACTTGCGAGTACAATTTAAATTATATAATGGAATCACATGGCCCATTCAAAGGGCAAACGTTTTGCCGAGGGAATGGGGAACATTTGTTTTGTACCTGTGCTCTGGTTGCTCCGTCTCTCTCTCTCTCACGTATGGTGTATGAAGCGGGTACGCCAGTTTGACGTGGTTTTGTTAGCCTGGTAAGTTTTGATGAATGAAGCGTTTGGACAAAAAACTGAAAGACAGAAGAAACTTTTTTTTTGTTTGCTGTAGAAAAAACGTCACCATAAAACCGGGTCGGGACCCTTCCACTAGGGACGGGTGGTCGTGGTGATCGTACCAAGCGTCATTGGCAGTCACGTTGAAACTAAGCATAACATGTGTGCAGGAGGAAGAATGAAAATGACCATTTTTTTGACAGTATTTGCAGTGATTACATTAATAAATCACAGGGTAGATCAATAAAACCTTAAAAACTTTATGTAATGTGTAATAGCTGCTAGGTATTACACCTGTTTTGTGTAATTAGATCGCAGCGCCTGAAAGTAGGCATATGCTAAAATTATGCTTTGCAAAATAGGTTAGTTAAATAGCAGCATTGCATACATTTAGGCGTTGAAAACAGTATAAAATATCACATCTTGAATATATTAAGCATTGAGATCAGTAAATCATACTAGCTCTATTTAATGTGATCTTATATTGCACATTTATCCCAAAGCAGAAGAGATCTTTTACTATTTTTTCAAACATACCATTAAGTGTATTGTTTAAGTAATTTCAGTACCCGAGGAAATATCACTTTTATTGTTTTATTTTAGGGCGGCCCGGTGGTGTTTACGATAGCGGCGCCGGTCTTCACACGGCAGGACCGGGGTTCGAATCCCGGCGGACCGCCTCCCCGTACGCAGGACTGACTATCCAGCTACGGGTATAACTAAGTCACAGAGAGCTAGCAAATTGCTAGCAGGCCAAGACCTACATAGGTTGTAGGGCCAGAGAAGAAGAAGATTGTTTGTATTTAAGAATCTTTCGTCCTGTACAATTACACTTATAAAACATTTGAAATTTTATTTTTTCTATGTGTGCCTTCATGGCCGTTGGGAACCATTTGTCGACCATTGATAATCCTTAAATGATCGTTAACTTACTTCAACATCACAGTGTGATGTGATGGAATTTTGATCCGCACTACTCTGAAGAGAGTAACAGCGCCACTGTAGCGGTCAATTGTTAGGGATATCGAGCATTGGAACGTGATTTTAGGATAAATAATTTTTTCAAGCTTTAATTCTAATAAGAAGACACAAGAAACCGTAAAACCCATGTAACAATTAATGTATTGTTTGCAATGCTCCTAAATTAATTAATTTCGAAAATCATTTCAACGGTTTTAATCTTTCAGGAAATAGTAAAGGTTTCTTCCAGTAAATCAACCAATCTGCAACAAGATACGTATGTCTAAAAACTGCTTCAACTGAATCCCAAAAAAACATCGATCATCGAGTAAAACGGTTATAATGGATAAATAAATAAATAAATTAAAATAAAATCGAGCAAAACGGTCAATATTGTCATAAAATAGGCACCAAACAGATGGAAAGATTATTAGAATAAAACATAAACTTAAGATACTTCGATGATTTTGTTTTGAAAATTGGCAACGCCATTTAGTGACCTAGAATATGTGTCTAATGTGTAATATTTATAACACAGTAAACACACGTTATTAAGATTGCTCAGCGTCTGCCTATAATTAACGCCACGCTACCGTACCGAACATACACAGAATATATTCGCAGCATCCAATTTTTGAACAAAAACACAAATGACCTCCTTTCGTAAATTTGTGTACGCTAAATATAATTATGCAATATTTTAAGACAGAACACGTTGAGCTGTTTTTGGCAATTTCCTAGGTAACTTTAAGCACGTTGTGTTTATTGTCGACATCAAACAGAATCGAAACCATCACGTTTGGCTGGTGCCATTTATCCTTTTCTGGGAGGCGTTATTTTACAAAACAGAAATTAGGTCAATCGCACTCATTACGCAACGGTGGTTGATTGCTTCG
>KZ061553.1:478803-491715 GCA_002091835.1 Anopheles maculatus
ATCAGTGGCGGATCAACCTAGGTGCGGAGGGAGCGGCCGCTCGGGGCCTCGTCGGTTAGGGGGGCCTCGCCGGTTAGGGGGGCCTCACCGAAGAGGTAATTCCCCCCCCGCTCACGACGTTTTATACAAGCATTTTGTAAGGGGCCTCCTGATTTCCACAGGTACCGGGACACTTTTCAAGAGGGCCTCGTTTCTGCACCAGGGGCCCTTTTAGTACACAAAAAAATTCATCAGCTCAATACTACCCCCCCTCCTCGAAAACTGAAGAAGCATTGGGCCTTAACTTCCTTACCGCTCCGGGACCCCAAAACGGTTTGATCCGCCACTGTAGTTGATATGTAACAGGATGTCGGAATGATAGCAGATGATGAAGTGTTGATATAGGAATAAGTCCATAGTATTCTTCGTGGCATCTTCTTGGAGGATAATGGTCTTGTCTGGCTCTACTGCAACCTCGGGAGGTAGAGCCTGTACTTTCTTGTACCCATTCTTGCTATGAGCTGGATAGTTTTACGTCCAGCTGTACGCAGGGATGGTTATTCACAACGTTAAAATAATGTCGATCTATAGCCACGGCGGCCCGGTGGTGTATACGATAGCGGCGCCGGTCTTCACACGGCAGGACCGGGGTTCGAATCCCGGCGGACCGCCTCCCCGTACGCAGGACTGACTATCCAGCTACGGGTATAACTAAGTCACAGAGAGCTAGCAAATTGCTAGCAGGCCAAGACCTACATAGGTTGTAGGGCCAGAGAAGAAGAAGATTGTTTGTATTTAAGAATCTTTCGTCCTGTACAATTACACTTATAAAACATTTGAAATTTTATTTTTTCTATGTGTGCCTTCATGGCCGTTGGGAACCATTTGTCGACCATTGATAATCCTTAAATGATCGTTAACTTACTTCAACATCACAGTGTGATGTGTTGGAATTTTGATCCGCACTACTCTGAAGAGAGTAACAGCGCCACTGTAGCGGTCAATTGTTAGGGATATCGAGCATTGGAACGTGATTTTAGGATAAATAATTTTTTCAAGCTTTAATTCTAATAAGAAGACACAAGAAACCGTAAAACCCATGTAACAATTAATGTATTGTTTGCAATGCTCCTAAATTAATTAATTTCGAAAATCATTTCAACGGTTTTAATCTTTCAGGAAATAGTAAAGGTTTCTTCCAGTAAATCAACCAATCTGCAACAAGATACGTATGTCTAAAAACTGCTTCAACTGAATCCCAAAAAAACATCGATCATCGAGTAAAACGGTTATAATGGATAAATAAATAAATAAATTAAAATAAAATCGAGCAAAACGGTCAATATTGTCATAAAATAGGCACCAAACAGATGGAAAGATTATTAGAATAAAACATAAACTTAAGATACTTCGATGATTTTGTTTTGAAAATTGGCAACGCCATTTAGTGACCTAGAATATGTGTCTAATGTGTAATATTTATAACACAGTAAACACACGTTATTAAGATTGCTCAGCGTCTGCCTATAATTAACGCCACGCTACCGTACCGAACATACACAGAATATATTCGCAGCATCCAATTTTTGAACAAAAACACAAATGACCTCCTTTCGTAAATTTGGGTACGCTAAATATAATTATGCAATATTTTAAGACAGAAAACGTTGAGCTGTTTTTGGCAATTTCCTAGGTAACTTTAAGCACGTTGTGTTTATTGTCGACATCAAACAGAATCGAAACCATCACGTTTGGCTGGTGCCATTTATCCTTTTCTGGGAGGCGTTATTTTACAAAACAGAAATTAGGTCAATCGCACTCATTACGCAACGGTGGTTGATTGCTTCGCAAACTAGCGATGCGTTTTCGCGTTCTTTCCTACATTCGCTTCAATTGAAGTTATAATTTGCCTTCAAAATCGGAGAGGCAGAAACTGATTATACTACTGCCGGTGCGACACACAGTGCCGTAGGAGGGATGGTGAAAGGCTGAACAAATAATCACGCAAGCCTGATTTCAATGTGATATTAAGCCTGCTGAGTATATAGGCATGGTGCTGGTACATGATACATCAACATAGAAAGTCCCTCGAATCGTTATTATCTGATGTTTGCCGGCTTTACTTTCAAAACCAGCGGGATGCATAGACACAGCTAGTTAGAACGCCACAGGAACTGGTACTGGTAGCTATATTTGTCTAAATAGGTTACGGGTTCCGTTTTGTGGCATTTTGTTGAAAAGCAAAAAAAAACGGGTAGTTTAAAATGAGATTTGAATGCTGTATGAATGCTGCGCCTAAAGGTACGCTATACATTGTTTCCCTCGCAACCGTACTAAACAGCGTTGCATATCTTCAGGCGCTACAATCTTATAGCTCATGCTTCGAGTGCGTTGTTCAAACGTTAATCTTCTTATTTTATTTCGCCTTTTGAATCACACTCACACACAACAAATCATACTGCACTTACCTTCCCTTAAGTTGCATCAGATGCGTTGCAAGCCGCATAATAAAGCTCTACGCTCTATAAAGAAAAGCTGCAACCGGAGATTCCGCCTTGGTCCTCGGTTAAACTTCGGCTTTTCTTTGCGCCTGACTGGGAAGCCATACAGCGGTCGTATTGTGTTGTTAATTTTTCTCTGATTCTTCCTACCTTTTGCTATGCCTTTTCAATCTCGAAAATCCTTCGACAGTCCGCGTGATCAGCCAGCACACGAGCGTCACCATCACCGCACGTCGGGTACGGGAGAAAGTTTTCCGTTGCGAAGCCATATGTGCTTTCACTCTCACTTTGGTGCGCTCGGTCCACAGCATCCACCCTAGGAATTGCGCTCGGGTACTGTTCGGATGCTGTTCGGATGCTGCTAGCGTTGGGGTACGGTGCGATCGGCTGACGGAAAACTCTATATAAGACGACCAGGTTGCCATACACTTTTCATCAGTTGTTTGCCACAGTTGAAACTGAGCTTACGGAGAGCAAAAGTGTGCGAGCTTTTACGAGAATCTATTGAGTGTGTTGGGTGAAAATCGCAAAGATAAACAATTTGGAAAAAAACAAGTACACATTTAACGTGACGAATAAAACGAACTGAAAGTTTCGTATACTGGAAGACAAAGTGACAAAGTGTTTATGTGCAGTTAACGGCTAGACAAAGCTACCCTGCAAGGACTACCACTCGGAGGAGCGAACCCGTAGAATAGAGACTGAGAAGGAGTTTCCGTTTGAAGCTACAAGTGCTGAGTGTTAAGTGAAAATCAAATCGTGATGATGATGACGCTGGACAAGCTGGACACGGGCAGCAACGGTGGACTGTCGGTGTCGGGTACGGGGCGTCACAGACGCCACGCGGAAAGCAGTACGCCCGAACCGATGGACGGTTACTACATCGACATACCGACGCCTTCGACGCGCAGTGTCTCGCCATTGTCGGCGTCCGTGTCACCGGGGAAGGAAAAGTCGTTCAGCTTCTTCAAGAGTATCTATCGCAAGATTAGCCTAAAGTCGAACGATGACGAGCTGGATCAGTTGGGTGTGCAGGGTGATGAGGATTCGCGCAGTTCATCCGTCGATTCCTGCTCATCGATCAGTGATCGGGAACGGGACCAGCCAACCGGCAAAGGACACGCCGAACGGAAGCTACAGCTACAGCTCTCCAATCTAGCCTTGTCCAGTGCGTCCAGTGATTCGGGTGTTAGTGGCGTCCCGAAACGTGGTGACGACGGAGGTGAAGATGGAGGGGACGAAGGTGGGCCGGGCAGTGGGGAAGGTGCGAAGGAAAACCGTCGCAAGTCGAGACGGTCGTCGGTGCTGAGGTTGTTGGAGAGCCTTGCCATCAATGCACCGATTCGCTCACGGTCACTGTCGTGCAGTAACAGCTCGGTGAACAATTTGATCCACATGAAGGGGCGTGAGTCGAGGGCCGAGTCCAAATGTTCGCTGTTCAGCACAAACAGTGGTGCTGAGCGAATAAGCAAGGAATCGAGTAAACCACCACCGAAGAAGATACTGCGCCGGCCTGTGTCTTACACCTATCTGCGAGGAATATCCGGTTTGCCGACGCAGCGGGTACCACGATCGTCTATCTGCTGTAGCTACTATGGTCGTTAGAGATCAGCGCGCCGATCGTTCAAGCCAATGCAGAAACACCATATCATTACCGTGTGCCGTCTACTAAGCAGGCACCGAAACAGCAAAAGAACTGAACAAAAATACTAAGCATACTAAGGAGAGTACGGATGCTCATACACTTACACACTCACCAAAAACCGCAACAATTGGGATCAGATACATAAGTTTTCTAAATTAGTAGTGGTGACGTAGTGTTTTCTTCTTCTGCCGAAGTTATCGCTTAGTATGCCGTGATGAAAACTAAAAGAAAAACGTGACGTACCTTAGCACAAAGTAAGAATTCGACTAGCTATAATAGTAGTAGAAGTACAGAAGGCAAGCGATTGGAGGGAACTTGATCGAAGGAGATGTACTGTCAACTGCCCTACATTTGTGTCACACAAAGGAAACGCTTGAAGGACACGTACTACATACGCCAGAGACCGACCGACCTTTATACTATTTGCGATAAAAAGTGCAATTATTCGACTCGATCGATTGAGATAGTGTAGCGCATCGTGCCGATTGAGGGGAAGCTAATCTAGTGTGAAAAACTCTCTTATGATGATGATGATGGTGATGATCGTAGCAGCTTCTTTTCGCGTTCTAGTAATCAAAAACACAAGACACTTAAGCGCAAGTGAATGCCACAACGCCCGTCACGTTATCGTACTCACTAAGAACTATCGCAACACTAAGAGTTTAGTAGTTTAATGAAGAAGTTATAAAAGAATCATATTTGCCTCTAGAAATTCTAGCTGAGAGAAGCGGTGGGGTCCGGTTTTGTAAATAAATATAAAAATAATAATTCAAACAATCTATACGAGCATTCTGTTTGAGCTTTTTTTTACCAATAAGAATATTCCTATCCGAAATTTAACCTTTATTTATGCTTTCCGCCATCTTCCTGCGCTATTCGACTGTTCCGACGGGGCTTTGGAATCCACTAGAGACTTGGTTTAATGACTTAACTCTACATTTATTTTACAACAACCATTTAAAGCGACATCAACTATTTATAGCGACTTAAACTCTTCCACTTCTTACAATGATGCTTTGCCATGTTTATCTCGCTCAAGCAAAATGTGCTCAGTACAACTTAATCATGATCCTCTCCAGTAAGAAGCAGCATTATTTTATTAAGGATATTATTGAAATAACATCGTAAAGCTTATGTTTTTGCTCTCACAAACAGAGCTACATGTCAAGCCCCCAAGTTTACGTTCATAGTTATACGTGTTTGCTTATTTAACTGCTTTAAAAGCGCACTGCACAAAAGGGCTTCTCTTTTTTCGAACTTTTTTTGAAACGCGATTGATTTAGAAATCGTTGTATTAAGTAAATCAAAAAAATAGAAACAGCTTTCGGTTTCAACTTCAGTTAGTAACTCGTTCGGCTTTTTCCCGTCGGGTAGGCGCGACCTCCCTTTTTCCGAAGTTTCTTCCTTTATTCTCGTCCTACTTGTGTTCATCTATGCTCTCCAACTGACAGATCTTTGGGAGCCCTGTAAAGTTTCCAACAACTATCTTTAGAGGTTTTGATCTGCTATTTTTGACTTCCTTGATTTCATTCACTCGTACGAAAGAAGGGTCGAAATTCGACTCACAGAAATATTGATAAAAAAAATTCGATTCATTTCACCAAATTAATTGAATTTTGAATTGAATATAAGTTTTGAGCACTGTTTTTGGTTTTAATTAATTCGTCAAAATGTCAGATATATGGTGATCGTCCTTACGTTGTGATATTTTTAAATTTGTAATTTGAAAACGTTCATGTTTGGTGTATTCCTTCGATCGTGAAGAAGTATATACATATTTATTTTTCTACAATATCGATAATAAGGGTTTTGAATCATAATGGTTAATTAAACCATTATTTCTTAAGAAATGGTTGGGCATGTTAGTGAGCTTTTTTGAAATGTTAATAGCTCTCAACTTATCAATATGATGAGCTCAATATACAATCAAAACGTAAATAGATTATCCAATGAGTTAGTTCACGTAAAATTGATAAATAAAAAGAAATAATTTTAAAAAATTCGAGGTAAATTAACAGTAAGTAATTAAGTGCGCATATGTAATATGAATTGCATACTGTTAGGAGCATTCTCTGGAGTCATCTTAACGGTCAAATCAAGCTAACCATTAGGTTTTGATGAGTGATTTAAGAGCATGTTCATCAGAATAGCTTTTCCAAGCTCGTAAACGATGTCCAGTGATGAGAAATAAATGTAATTGGGTTAATCATCGCATATCGTAAAGAACCTAATTTTTCACAGGTTAAACTTTAAATTGAATAACGCAATCGTTTTCTACCACGTTGGATTATAGAATTCTCATACACAAACACACACACACATAACGATGAGTTATTGAGTGGAAGTTTCATAACTTTTCTTTACCCAGCAAGACACAGGCCGGTATGAAAATACACTTAGGTTCATCCCTCTAACGAACCTAATTGTTGAAGTGACCGTGAAGTGCACGACGCAATAGGATAATGGTCAATCTAGCATCCGATTCTCTGTACCCACCTGAACACAGCGGCAGCGACAGATCAAGCGGGCCAGATAAAATGTTTATCCTACCATTACGCTCCACGGTCACGATTTAGCGGTTGTTTGTGACGCAAATCGTCGTGAGTGCTCGATATGACGAGACGCAAAAATGTGTGCGACATTCGCTCGCCCGTACACTGTACAGGGTAATGTCAACGGTTAACTTTTACCCCTGCCTAGGTCGAACAGTGCTCTCGGTTGATGGGAAAGATGGGAAACTAAAATACGAAGAGAGAGAGAGAGAAACAATTACAGTAACAAAACAAAAATTTGCTTATCTACCAGAACTCGGGGTCGGGCGCTTCATAACAACAGGAGATGAGTTTGTCGTCATCTTCGCTGTACCAACAATGCGCAAAAAATAGATGCGGAAATTCACCACAACAAGGGCTGGACAGCCAAAGTTTGCCTACTTTCCGCGAAAACACCAAAACACGCACTTCATCCGGGAAGTAACTACGTCGATGACGACGTGTATCCTGTGGAGCGAGCAAAGGCAACAACAGACAACAACCAAACAAAGAAAAAAGTAAGAAAGAGAAACTAAATGCAAATGACGACGCAAATGAACGTTGACGAATCGTATTAGGCAAGTGGAGAAGAACAGAGAAACCAAACAAAAAAAAAAGCGAAAAGCTAAACCCACGTCAACCGAAATGCCTACCAGTTTAGCAGCGAGCGAGAAGTTCAAGGCGCGAATAGAAAAACTTGCACCAAGCGAGCCCAATTTCCATCACGAATCAAACATCTAATTGGCAACGTTCGAAAACTGAAATTGATAACCGAAAGCGATCGATAACAAATGCGCTGGCAAACGGTTTTTACAAAATATCCGCTCGATAACAGAAAACCTTACACAGAAAGTGAAAATATGTACAATATCAGATGGGGGAGCGAAAACAAAACGCAAACGCAAAAGAAATGAAGCAGAACAAAGCACCAAGTCTGTCTGTCATTCTAACCGGTTGCAGGCATCCGTCACACCCATCGCACCCGCTGGGCGTCCGGTGGATTGTGGCAGCATTTTTGGTGGCGTTTGGTAGGCGACATGCTAGCAGTGTGTTGCAGCATTTCGTACCAGCTAAAAATAAACCACCCAATTTCAATATTTTGATCCGAAAATATGACCGTCCGGAACGATCTGCCTTCCTTCTTTTTTTTTTCTTGTTCTAAACATCCTCCATCATCGTGTGCCTCGTAAAGCTGGTGGAAATGGCGTACAATTTACGGTACGCCGATATGGGGGAGCTTTGCTTTAAGCTTTTTTTTCTTTTCTCTCACTCTCCAGCATTTACTCGAGTAAAAGATTGTAGAGTGAAGATTTCGGTTTGTAAAAATAAACCAGAACCCTTGTCAAAGAAAGAGAAAAAGGGACAAGGAAGTTGGTGTGTTCAAAAATATCCCTCATCCTTCTTGAACCACCATGACGTCGACGGCGTGGTCAACAGGGTCGATAGAAAGGATAAACGGTCGCTTTTGAAATTGCGCGTCCGATCGCTCGCAGCACTGCCGGTGTGGGGGGGTAGATTCTTCAGAATGAAAAACCCATCGCGCCAACCACCCCGAGCGGTGATACCCTTTCAGCGGAAAGGGTAATGTCGTCCTGTTGCGCGAAAGAACGATCCACCGTGCTGTGTGTAATTAAATTAACATGACAGACGGATGTGCTGTGCCGGAGAGTGGATTTTGTATCGCGCTAGACGCGCACCTGTGCCGTGTACACGTGCAGACGTCCGCTGTGGAAGTTGGTGATGTTTCCCGGCACCGTAAAGAGGCACTTTGTTACGGTGTGATCCATCCATTGAGAAAGCTTTGGATGTATTTTCAATAAATGATGTTGGGTGTATGCAAAAAATAAGCCGTTCTTGTATTTAACACTACAGGTCATAGTACTAATCCTCTTGATTTTTTTTGTTATTTGGACATAATCATAGGGATGAAGACCTGATCGTTAAAGAAATATGTCATCTGTAAAGATGTTACCTGAAACATCAATAATGATGGTACCATCGTTGATCCTTAACTAAGAAGTTATAATAATAAGAAGCAATAAGACTCCTGATTTGCTTATTTTATGGACAATGAGTCATAGGTTCAAGTCTCAACTGGGCCGTTCCTCCAGAGTGAGGACAGACTATCCAACTATGTGGTAACAATAAGTCTAGTAAGCCAGAAATGGCAGGCATGACCTAAGAGGTCGTTAGGCCAATAAAGAAGAGAGTAACAGGTAAGGTTCACTAATGGATCGTATGAATGCTTCAGAGTACAGATTCAAGAATTCATCCAAAAAACCTGTTGTTATAAAGCATAACGATTATCTGCTCATATGTTTTGTCCAAGAAATCGTAATAGCAGATTAGACTAGGTCTTTGCGGATATTTTGACAGTCATTTTGTACTGAAAATGTTCATGTCTATCTTACACTCCGAAGTAGTGATGGAAGCTCCGGAGCGGATTCACAAATCCATTCCGACTCCACATGTTAAAAACCGACTCCGACTCCGATAGAATTCCGGGTCCAACTTCGGAGCTCCGGAGTACTCCGATTGACTCCAGAGCAATCGACTCCGGAGTACTCCGGAACTTCATCCACTCCGGAGTACTCCGATCGCCTACGATTGCTCCGTGCTGCACTGTTGTTATTTACACGGAAAACTTTCATACAACATCAGTCCATTTTTATGTATGGAAGTAAGTATGCGTAAGTAAAGTATCAAGAACATATTTTTAATCCCGTTCTTAAGCAATAGTTGATTTGCTGCATTTTATAAGTAATCCAATTGTTTTCAACAGCGGTTGCAGAATACATAAAAAATGTGTCAATGGCATGTAATTGTCAGATCTTTAATCAGACTAAGCAGGCTAAGAAGTTAAACGCTGCCAGTAGAATGCAAATATTGCATACCTTCAGGCGTCTCTAGGCAATTTTACTGGACATTTACAGCTCGATTATTTCCAGATACTTTGAATTTTTAGGTTGATTACTCTTGTCAGTATATAATTCTTTTTTTAATTTCGTTTTTGATAAAGCATTCTGATTCTCACACCATCTTGGCCACACTTTTCAGCACACCAATTTTCGCACCAACCCAAACTGTAAAGTGAAATCTAATATAATCATCGTTGGTTTATTTTTAGCAAAAGACACTTAAGCGACACAGTTACAACGCCGAGATTAAGCGGTGCTTCATCAATAAATCATAACCAGTGGAAAAAAAACAAACATTTTCTTTTCCTAAAACAGCCATCCCGTTAGGACGTTTGTGCACAGGGGGGCCCAAGACGGCATTAGGCGTAGATGGTGTGGTTTACGCGACTCACCAACGGGGAAACGAACTAAGGGCTAGCACAAATTTAATGATCGGCCTGGAATCGATTTGGTATAGCAGCTTTGAGTGCTTCCAGAAAGGTATAATTTCCATTAGACGGTCAGCAATGGTAACAGCGTGCTGGCAGATGCTTCAACAGCTGACCTTTGCCTCGTACGTATCGGTAAAGTTGCGAGGAAAGGACACCCAAAGTTTGCCGAAATGTTGTTAAGCAAGCCCCTAATGTTTGCTAAGGAGTTGGAACGTTCTCGGTAAACATGATTAAATTGTTGGCAAATTGGTGATGTCTCTCGTTCGAACGTTCGGTTCGGTTGAGCTTTTGATGTGCTGGTTGTGTATGGACGAGACACATAAAGAGTACCACCACAACAGTACAGGAACAAAAAGGGAAAAGGAAGTAAATATTGTATGAGCACCCCCTTTTTGCACACCGTTTCATCCCATTAGGGTGAAATTTGGGGAAATAAGGGTACAATAACACGCCAAACAAACAACACATTAAATGACACGAGTGAGCTTTGAATACAAGAAAAAAACAAAAAAAGGCAACCTGAGTGTACGAAAGTGTCAACGAAAATGTACCTTTATCATCAAATATTATAATTCTATTACCTGTGGCCGTATTCGTACATGATGGTAGCAGAAAATCACATACACGAGACATCACCGTAAGCATTCCCTTGCCAAAATCAAAGCCAAAACGCTTAAAGGAGACAAGCGACTACAGGTTGACAATCGTTTACTCCCAAAGTCTCGAAGCGCAAATTTCTTTTCCCGATTTTCGTATCACTGTTGTTTGTGTGTGTGTGTGTATGTACACTGTGTTCCTTCATGGAAACTCCCCACGATGCAAACGCGTAATGGTGTTATTATTGTTCCTATCGTTGTTGATGCTTTTTGCGTATCATCATCTCCGTTCGGATAAGAGAAAACAAAAGCAACAAAAAAACCAACACCAAAACCTTGGAAAACCCGAACACGGAATCCGAGGCGCGCTCGACAGCAGTGTATCGGCTGATTTGTGCTATTTTTAGTCTACCACGGCGCATCAAATTGACTGATATGTTTGTGTATGCTGTTTTTGGGATTTTTCTTCCGTCGGTCCTACCCATAGCATATCACCAACGCGGCAAGGATACGCCGGATAAACAATCTTAAAACAACAACTTTGTAGGGATGCTAGCTGGTGCCGCATCATTATCGAAGGCAAGTAGCCTCAAGACGTTTAACCGGAGACGGTGGACCTTAAGAGCAAGAGGACGGAAACAAAACAAACAAATAAAGTAAAGAAATTCACAAAACAAAAACAACACCACCGAGCTAGTTCGATGTGGGTAAGGAACTGTATCGTGTTTTCAATGACAACGCCTACACGGACTTCGAACGTGGGACAGACCGCGCACTGTACTGATAATGGAGAGAAACGTGCGAACGGGAGACGGTTTTCCATTGACCACGTTTCAGACTCGTTGTTACACAGTCCGTGGCATAGCACGCGGTTTTAGCGGGTAGCCTCGTGCCCGGAAGGTTGTTTCCGTGCGAGTGGTTAATGCCCACCTCACTTGCATATTGGATACTCTATTTCATTGATAAACTCCGACCGGTAGGATCCATCTTGGATGAGATGAGTCTTTTAATTTGCTATTACGTCCTCCTGGGCAGAGTTTATTTATGTGGTGGTGATAAGAAATTGTATCCCCGAGACTGGATATTATTAGGACAATCAATTAGACCTAAAGTTGCGTGATCGGTTTTCTTCGATCGTGCCAGCAAACGAAAGCAACTCCACTCCGAAGATGTCCTTTTATTCGCGCAAACACACACTCACCACATACACGGTACATAACTCGGTTGCACAATCGGTTCATTCGATGGCAAAAACCCGTGCAGCGGACATGTACATCCTTCCGGACTGCGCCCGAACGGGGTTTTTCAAGACTTGCTTCACGACGTGCGGTTGTTGTGCGGTTACGCCTGCCGTAGACTGTTGCCGTCGGTAACGTGGCTATGCGGCCGAGAGCCTATGCTGGCCGAGTCACACAGTCGCTGAGCATCTGCGAGAACATGTGACGAGACAGTGTACTTAGGAACGTTGGAAAGGAAACTACATCGGGTTGGGAGGCTTTCCGTCTTGCACGGAAAGACAGGGCTAATTTTAAGCGCGTCCCGACGATCATCACGCTCACTACAATGTCCCTTCAGGCGGTGCGTTGAAGCATTCCGAGCGCGTCTTACAAACAAAACAGTGGCGCTACGATGTGCCGCTAGGGCTACGACGTCTGCCAGGCATCATGCCGCAAAACGTTTCACCAGGACATCCCGCTTTCGACTGGCGGTTGGAGAAGCAGTCACAAGAGTTGTGTTCGATTTCGGTTTCTTCGGGTTGCGTTGGGTTAGCGAGTGGGGTTATTTTTCCGTTTTGCACAACGTGACCATCCACATTACGAAGACGTGTAGCTGTTGCGTTTAGCATAGGGGTTAAGCATATGTGCCTTGAGGAAAATGTTCCTTACCTCCGAGACTGATTCGAACGTAAATTACACTGTTATTTATTTTAGAGTTCTTAAACCGATCCGTTCTCGCAAACTAAATGCTCCAGACGTCTGGAAATATATTTAATTACTTTTTAAGAAGCTCATTTCACATTATTACACACCAAATTACGCTCACAATTACTACAGTAACTAAAATCGCTGCTACTCCTTCGGTATTGTACAAAAAAAAAAAGCTTCTGTCAGCACTTAAGCTACTGTCAAAATACTGCTCTACAGCATGTCAACATCGCCAGCTTTCGGGACAAACAGCAACTGGAACCGATAATTTCACGCTGCGCTCGTCAGGGTCGTTGACTGCAGGTGATGGTGAGGATGTACCTTCCCACAGGCTACCGTGGTAGCGTGGTGACGCGCCTATTTTCGAGTCAATTTTCGGAACATTG